>JALLKD010000073.1:0-150505 GCA_023509735.1 Fusarium liriodendri
GGTTGAGGAGGGGATTAAGAAGGCGAGACAATGTTCGATGGCTGAGGCGTGCATATGAGGGGCTGATATGGTGGCAGAGTGCCCGATAGGTTGGGGAGAATCTTCGTATGGCATTGAGGGAGCATAGTGTGCACGATCAACCTGGAGTTTTTAGCAAACTATTGGTAATATGAAATATTCGGATCGTACCTTGAGAAAAGCTTCCTTGACACGAGCATCAGTAATGAGCCCGCTCCTCCACATATTGTCGATGAGCGCCTCGTTGCTGGAACCGGTACATCTCCAAGCCATGTTGATGCTGAAGCGGTGGATCGAGTGGCTATGTCGTAGGAGAAAAGCCGGAGGGCAAAATGTCGACAGGATGGATGCTATCCGGAGCAGCCTCTTGGGTGAAGCCACGATGACGAGGGTTGTTGCGGAACTCGGCTTTGGAAGTGGGAGAGGAGAGCTTGTTCAAGAGGTAGGGTATGTAGTGGAAGAGGCGAGAGGTCGACTGCTTGATCGTTTGAAGGATTAGAAAGTAAAGTACTGGAATCAGGTGCTGCAGAAGAACGACGACCAGTGATGGAGCGATGATAATGACTTGACGTTGATGGTGGGAGCTTGTGCGGGGCCGAATCCGGGGATCAGCGGGAGATGTTCGTGGCGGACGGGTAACCCCACAACCATGTTGATAGTCTATCAATCGCTAACAAGATGCGACATGGGGGTACAGTACATTAGTTAGATGTTGGTTCGATGCTACAGTTTATATAGAGATTAACGTGCTATTCCCGTAAAGGGTACTACTTTGAGGTGTACACCAGTCATGCAAAATCACATCCCATCATAGTATTTGCTTGAACATGTATTTTACGTGACTAAGAAACTGCGTGTGACGCGCCAAACAATGAGCTTGTAGTAGGACCCAGATTCCATCCCTCCATCCAGAAAACGCCAAAAGGGAAAGCAAGGCTCATCTGACGCGCTTGCATGATGATGGTATTGTTATACAGAAACAAAAAAGAGAGCTCGCCAGGATATCATTTAACACCGATTACACCACACGCTCATTGGATTCCGTCTCAGCAATGATGGGAACACCCAGGCCGCGGTCAGGGCTTTGGAGGACCAGTTGCTCATGTCGACGGGCTCGTAGAAACTCGGCCACGCTCTTGATGAGGAGAAACCAGCCCACGACCATAAGAACATAACCCAACCATTCACCTCCGCTGATGCTGCCCATGTCGTCGTCCGTAACGTCGGTTTGCTTGAATTCGTGAGAGTTGGGGTTGGGAGGTGCAGCGTAGCCGTCGGGTCCGCTCATCGCTGGGGGTTCGTCGTCCGAGACACCCTTCATGTAGAAACCATATTGGATGAGGGTGATACCGAGACCAGCGCGGGAACCGTTCTTGGCAGCGTGGGTCGAGTGGAGGAGATAGGTGAGAAGGAAGCCGACGAGCGTGAAGGCTACTGAGATCATGCCGTTCCACATGAAGGAGAAGAAGGATCCAACAGGCATGCCGTCAATGTAGACCTCATCGGGGCCGCCCATGCCCGGGGCGAGAATAGTGGTTTCCCAATATGGGGGAGCGGCGTCGGCAGCGGCTTGTTCGTACGACTACAGCAGGTTAGCGTTGGGACACCTTATCAAAGTCTATCGGGTGTCACATACCGGTGGTTGTTCGTCCTTCTCGGGGTCGCTGGAGCCTCTCTCGGGGCGCGCAGACAGATTGGCAAAAACACCATCGGATCCGTGTCCTCCTCCCACGATCCTCGTCGGCCTTGACCCTGATGGTGTCGGTACCGGGGCAGCCGGCTGAACTGGGGGTTGTAACGTGCTGACATTCTCGGTGGATGAAGCCGCAGAGGTTGTGTTGTGTCGCATCAGCCGCCTCCGGTCGTCCACCTCATCGTCGCTATCGTCATCATCGTCAAAGGCATCGGCAAGGGCGGGATCGACTTGACGGTTTCTTGTGGGAGAGGAGGCTCGGGAGTGGAAGGAGGGCGGTGGGGAGTTGGGGATGGGACCGAGGCGGTTTCGAGCGTCGACGGAAGTATCGACGTCGTCTTCGTCGTGAGCGTTAACCTGTATGTTGTTAGAACTTCTACACTGTCCAAAACACTCAAACACCGGGGTCACGATGCTTACTCGTTCGTATCGTGCAGACATGATGATTGTCGGGTGTCGGCTGCCTCCCGGGTCCGCTCGCCACTAACAAAAGAGGTTACGCACGCGACTTCAAGGACTCGCTACAGGAGCGACGTTGAAGTGTCTAGAGAGGAAGAAAAAAATAAACAAAAGGAGAGATTTGCAATCTGTAAGCGCAAGAGGCGACAAAACAAAAAGGGGGGAAGCTTTTTTCAAGGGAACGACGTGGAAAGGTTTGGTTGCGTTGCGTTGCAGTTGCGTCCAGCGGTTACGAAGGCGAGGAGAAAGCGAGCCAGAGTTTCGGGGGGCGGACTTGATCAATAATGCCGCCGGGTCTTGGTCGTCGTACTCGGATGGGGATGGCCACGGCGGTATCGGCACAGTGCGGGCGTGTCCGAGAACCCTCTGGAAAGGCCGGATTTGGGAGACAATGATAGGGGCACATGTGTATGTGGGTAGTGCCGAGACACGCTAAAGTGCAGCCTGCGCACTGTGCTCCTGTCTCACTAATTGCACTGGATGACGACTCCTGCTTTATCTTTTTCTGACCCTTGCGCTTTTTCTTGCTTGGGGTTGAAACTTACACTCGAACCCCTTTGGCTGTACTCAATAACATGAGAAAAGGGGTGATGATTGTACAAAGAAGAGAAGAGAACAGACAAGACGCCCAAATCAATTACAAAGCCACGAGCGGGAAAAAAGTCCCCTAAAAGAGACTGAGTGCCTGGATGTGGTTCGCGAAGTGGGCTGTGTTCCGAGAGGACTCCACCTCCACAGACCATGCCCCATCCATCACAGGCTTCAGTCGAGAGATGGTGATGAGGCAATCAATTGCAAGGGTCTCGTGGCGGCCTCAGGCAGGGGCCACATGACCCAATCAGATGGGTCTTGAATGACAGTCTCGATTATAGTTTACACTGTGACGTACACACTGTCCTTGGGAATTTCTTCATGGTTGACGTCGTGGATTTTGACGGTTGCGCAGTACGACACTGGAACCACCCTTGTCCTCAATTCACCATGTCGCGCTCATTATCTGTAAGTAGAGACATTATAGAATGCAGCCGCGACAAACGTTTAGCTAACGGTTTCTCGTTCAGCGCAAGATCTACTCCGACGTCTTTGCCCGCTGGCCAAAGCAAGCCCTCCGACTGGATCACCAACTCCAAGATGTCCTCGGCAAGGCCGTAACCGAGCGATACCAAAACTACAAACCCTCGATGGAGCGGGAGGAACTGCTCAAGGCTCGAGCTTTGCAATTCCTCCTCCAAGACCGATACAACGATCGAGTATGCACAAACCTCAACATTTAAACATGGATGGATGCTAACGAAGGGGATAGTTTAAGCTCAAGGGACGATTGCTAGAGCCAAAGAGTCAGCCTACATACTTTGAGGATCTTGTTAGGGAGATTGACGAGGCGCCGAATCGATCTTGGATAGAGAGGTTGGGCAAGAGGTTGAGTGGTATGATTCGGTTCCAGTAGACAACAGACGACATGTGAGGACGGCTACACAAAAGGAGATATGGTTTGCCGGCGTGCAAAGGGTACTGATGATATGATATGGTTGCATTGGTTGTACATTAGCTGTATTAAAAGCGATTCCCTCGAGTTCCTGTCTGCCAGTGTTTACTCTGTCACAGGATAAACAGTCTTTTTGATTCAACCAAGCGTTTGTCTATAACCAATTATTACTCACTGATGTCTGTAGCATTCATTGGACCTGGATAGATTGCTATTCGACATGGCTTTAGATCGTGGTGGCCATCAGAGCAGGGCATCCTGGCGGAGATATTCATCCAGTCATGATATCAAGGACTTGCATGTAGAGATCCTGCACCTAACTCGTTTCTTTCTAAATGTGTATTCAACGCAGCTGCTGCCCCAATCCTAACTAATACGAGGTCAGTGAAACCGCTCGTTGTGCGAGACACGAGCATCAGAAACATTCCCCGATTCCGACCAGCCGTAATTTCCTGGTTCTCGGGCATATAGCCATCATGCGTGAGCCACATGGATGCACGCGTGCAGCCATTGCCGCTGACGATCTAAATGACTCTTGGAATGAATGGCTTGAAGCTTGGCTCGTATTGCTGGGGTTACCTCTGGGTTTATGGCTATAGTTTATAGATGTTTCGCCTGATGACTATCTAAACATTTGCGGCCCTGGAAACGACCCAGTACTGACATTTGCAGGTCTTCTTGGACTGACTATTGACCATCTTTATGAATCATAAGTTGACTTTACTTACTGGCCAATATTCCAAACACGCATAAAGTTGTACTTTGCACACATGACCGCCATCCATGTCGATGCAATCACCTCAGATAGGTCTCAAACAACTCTAGTTTGAGCCAATCTTTAGATTCGATTCACTTCCTAGTTGTGAATACATATGCTTTATGTCAGTTGATAAATCATTGTCGTATTTTGAAGCATCGCCTCAACACCAAGTCTCCCTCTATAAAGATTATCCCCTTTAAATATATCTCCCCTCCGGATCCACCTTTTCCATAAACGAGATGCTCTGCTCATACAGCGTAAACACAATACCACCACTCATGACCAACCTCGCAAGTCGCGGCAGCGCACCGCTCCAAAATGTCAAAACACCTTCCTGCTTGAAGATGATGCTCGCGCACTTGAACGAGTTGCCATACATGTTGCGCGCCTCAATACTCTGCATTCGCGTCTTGATGGTGTCGAGAGGCTGTGTCACGTACACGGTGATGAGACCAGCCAGACCACCCGTCGCAAAGGTTCCCACAGCGCCAAGTTTCTCTCCAGGTGCTGTGTAGGATTCGGCGAGTTGCTTGAGGAAGGTATAGGAACCGAAGCGTGTGGCGCTGTTGGCGGCTTGACGGGCTGTCGTGGGGACGAAGCCTTGGAAGAAGCCGCGGAAACCTCGCTCGCGGGCGATGATGGGGATGGCGTCGAGGAAGCCGCGCATTCGGGGCTTGGGGAGCTTTCGGTCGTCGATTCTGGGAGGGTGAGTATCGTGTAAGGAGAGGGGTTGGTGGACTTACAGTGTCGTCTTGATACTCTCTGTGGGAGTCACAGCTAGCAACGACTCTGTAACACCAGCGCCGAAACCCGCAAGGACAGTTCGAGGTCCTGATAGCTTGCCAGTCTCATCGGCAAGGAGTGCCTTGTACTGATCAAACGCAACGAATCCTATCCCTGGTTAACCTCACGCGACATCTTGCGACGGCCAACACATACGAATTCCAGCCTTGGCCGAGTTTCCAATAATCAGGGTGGTGCAACCGGCATACCACTGCTTGCCGAATGGAGGCCATGGCAGCTTCTCGCCGGCTGCTAACCTTCGGTTGAGCTGTGACCGGGTCTTGGCAACTAGACGTTCCTCATCAGTTCTCCCCTATGTATTTTCTGGTTTGTTTCGACCTTGGTGTCTTCCTCTCTCGAAGTCGACCGGTTCGGTGGGGGAAAAGAGTGGTTTCGGCTACGTGGACGTACATTCGGCGGGATAGGTGATGGCTGTAGATGGTACGTTAGTTTCGACCTCGGAGGGGGAAATGCGTGTGTCTTGTGCGTACCGATCTCGATAGCTCCAGCAGTCGATCCAGCAATGACGGACCGAAGAGCGCTGGGCTTCTTCTTCTTTTCAGCTTCCTGCGATGTCGACGCCATTGTATGAGTCTGTCGGTTTATCGCAAGGGTTTGGTGGTGTTGATGGGTAACTTTTTTTATTGGGGAAAACGTGGGGGAGGAGGTGTGTGATTTCGTCACTTTACAGCCGATGTCGCTGAACCACTGAGTGAGATAGAGTCGGCCGCTAATTTACAGCGGTTCGGTTATCATGCAGGGGCGGTGCTTCAAGGTCGGTTGTGGGTAACCTCGGGTTTGCGGCTCACCTCTAGCTCACCTCAGGCAACCAAGAGTTTATCGTCTGGTTAAGATGAGGCATTCCTTTTTGCTTTCCTACAAATCACCGCCGCTCGCCTACTCAATGATTGAGGGGGGTGGTTCGCCCGATGCCTTAGGCTTATTGCCAGGTAGCTATGCATACTCCGCCTCCCACCACCAGGCTGGTTAATACGCCTGATCCCAGACTCAGCCTGCCTCTGGTCCAGAGACTCCCCCGCTCTCATAATGATCCATTACTTTCTCTTTCATAGAGGTCACTGTTTTCTTTGAACAATTCTCATCACCTTGCAATGGATACCGAGACCGATACGCACTTAGAGAGCCGCAAATGCTCCTTCTGCTGTTACCAGTATCCGCGCGAGGATCAACAAGGCTTTCTCCCTATTGGCAAGGGCAGGTCACTCGATGAGCTCATTAAATCCTCAGAAACCTGTGTTCAATGCCAGAAAGCCAACGAACGGCTTCGAATGCTCGAGTGCGAACTACACGATATTGGAGAGGGAGCCACCCACAGACTTGATGTGCACTTTGTGGCCCCGGACAAGATCCCAGATTCTGTTCCAGAACTCTCTAGCTATACTGCAAAGAGACCGAACCCCTTCGAAGTGACGCCGGATATTTCCCTATTGGAAACTTTGCAATCCTTGCGGTCGTGTCTTCAGAAATGCCTTGCAACCCACGGGTACTGCAAAGAAGACACCGATTCCGGCTGGCTACCAACTCGCCTGATAGACGTCCGCGACATGAAGTTGAAAGCCTCAGCTGACATTCCAAGGGGGGGTGACCGTCGCTACATTGCTCTTAGCCACCAATGGGGTACAAAACCGTTCCTCACGCTCAACCGCGACAATCTTGAGACTTTCATGCAAGATCAAATTCCCCTGCACGATTTGCGGCGAACATTTCAAGACGCCATAGAAGTGACCAAGTGGCTCGGGGTGCATTATCTCTGGATCGACTCTCTATGCATTGTGCAGGGCTCAAAGCTGCAGTCGGAATGGCATCGGGAGGCAAGCACGATGTCGCACGTATATCGCAACGCCCTCATCACTTTTGCAGCTTCGAAAGCAGGCAACATCAACGCCGGTTTCTTCGAACCTACCTTTTTCAGTCTTAATCGTCGATTAGAACGTGAAAAATGGCTTGGTACTAGCGACCGCAACCCTGCTCTGAGTTGTTTCCGAGTCAGCGAGACACAGTTTCTCGACCCCAGGCCACAGATGATAGTGACAACAGATCGAGACATGCCTCTGAATAGTCGTGCATGGGTGATGCAGGAGCACTTGCTTGCACCGAGGACGATACACTTTGGAGACCCTGTCGTGTGGGAATGTCGGGAGATGACAGCCAAACAGTTGTTCATACGTTTCTCTGTCTTTCCCTCCACCCCAGCGTTGAAGTCATGGACGACAGGTCTCGAGGGAAAAGACTGTTCCACGCTGTGGAATGAAACGGTCATGAAGTACTCGGGGTGTAAGCTTTCAGTGCGTAGCGATAAGCTCGTTGCCATTGCGGGCCTCGCCAGAGTTTTCTCGCCGGTTCTCAAATCAGAGTATATCACAGGATTGTGGACGCGGCATCTAGCTGATGGTCTGCTTTGGGAGACGTTGGAGGAAGAGACGAGGGGAGGTGGTTATATTGGTGAGATGCCCCTTGAATTAGCCTGCAACCAACTCCTGACCATGATTGAGCAGCTCCCACATGGTCCTGGGCATCAGTGGAAGGGCGCGTCCAGTTCCAGAAGCTTCCTGAAGGGGCTGTTTCTCTTGTCCAAGTTGAGCAGGCCACTTCCGTTCCCGTGGCTTCAGACAGCTTTGGAGAGGTCAAAAGTGCTTTCATTGATGTAAAGGGGAGACTCGTACCCCTAGGACACCCTGGTCTGGTCTCGAGAGCCTTGCTACACAATGACCAGAGCTTGAGGGTCTCCCTCGACCGAGCCCTGCCTACCGACGTCGGCAGGTACTATTTACTGCCCCTGGCCAAGCATGAAGCTGAGAAACGGTACTGGTCTCTACTGGTGTTCCTGCAACCACCAAGTCAAGAAGGCAAAACAACAACGTATCGTCGGCTCGGACTTGTCAGGATGGATTTGATAGACGATGAGACAGCGACTGTCCCTAAGACCTGGGCTCGTGCCCTTTACCCCAGAGCTAGTGGTGGCGAGGAAGCTCGTCCCTTCCGCAGATCAGACTTTGAAGGGAGTGAAGTGCAAATCATAAGGCTTGATTAGGTATTCTTCTGGTCAATGTTGTTTATTTTCGAGGTTCCATCGATCTCTACTCCTATCTCTGCTTGATTCCAGCTTCAGCGTCGACCCCAGCCCCAACCTCAACTGCTACAAGACTGACGCTAGTAACAGCCTGATGGACTGACTTTGAGGTTGTTCAGTTGGTGAACGCTCCAGTCACTTCAAGTCCCTAGAAAGGCACAGAAGTCGAGGGAGGTGGGAGTGCCTGGGCCTTGGCTCTGAATTCATCGTTCCGAGTCAACACTGGTTTGCCCATCCACAACTCCTTAGGCTCACAGAAAAAGCCTGACTACACGTATCTCATATCGCGTCATGACATTGTGTGGAGTGAAGCTCCATTCGTCGTCTATGACCTTTTTTGCGTACTCAACGTAAGAATCCTTGAAGATCTTGTATAGGGCTGGACTCTTTAGGGACTCGGAATGAACTTTCGAACGCCCGGCTCGAGCATTTTGCCAACAATGGCCAGAGCAAGCCTATCCGCATTCTCATCGATGTCGATTCTCTCGCAGCCTCCAAAGTCAAAATGATATAGACCGACAGTGTACGAATTGCCTGGGCACGGCTTCTCGGTCGGTGAAGTACCAAACGTAAACTGCACGCCACCGTCAGAGAGCTTGCAGCGGTAATGAAGGAGAGCGAAAGCCTCGCCTATGGCTCCAGCAATGCTCCTGGTATCCATGCCGATAGTTTCCATGTCTGGAAGAGATAAATCCATGCTGTTAATTGAGAACTGGCCGGGTTTTCTTGGCGGGACATCGAGTCCGAGTCAGGGCTGAACCAAGCAGTGGTTGTTCTCGTATTGATTCAGGATCTCTTCCACCACGTATGGATCCATATCCGATCCCATGCGTCTAGGATGGAATTGCTGAATCAAGGCGCGCCCTACTGCCTTTGGCAGGGCGTAGATCAAGTCCATTTTAATAGCCGGAGTTGGGATGCCGAGTCCCTTGGGAAGATTGCGGGCTTGTCCCTGCCAGCATGTCTCCCAGTTGGCGATAGCCTTGGAAGTCCCTGGTACTTTGATTGAGATAATGAGTCCGGGCGCATGGGTATTAAACACCCTGAAAACTTCCGTCGTTATTTTGGCCTCCTTCATTGCTGCGGAGACGAGTTGACTTGTCAAGTTAAAATGTGGATGAAGCTTCTTAATAACAAAGGGCTGCCCGTGTTTGTGGATAATGTCCGAAGAACTCCCGTAGGCAAGATGGATGAATAGATTGGTGTCCTTGAAGGGGTTTCGATTGGGGCTGTCGGCAGAGATGCTAACGCCTGGCCGCAGAACTGCACCGAGAACGGACAATTGATGATTAACGAGACAGGATCAGTCGGTGGGCCGTAGCACTGGGTGGCGGGAACAACGGTGTATATGCTTCTTTAGGCCTGGAGCATTGGTAGCCCGCACGACGCCTCGGGCAGCATGTCAAACAGAAACGAGCTGATTTAATAGCTGTCCTGAACGGAGTGATGCAGGTGAGCGCTGTGGTCTGCCCTCCACGGAGCAAGAACAGTGGCTGGGAAGGTGATAAGTCTGCGTATACCCGTGAGGTAGGGGTTAACATGGCATCTGGGTGGACAAACGATATTAGCGAGACCGGGAACAATCTTTCGACTTCCAATAGGCTTTCTACAGAGAAAACACGGCCTACAAGTAACTAGACGAGAAGATGCATGAGTGCTGTCATCCCTGGCGCTGGCATGGAGATGAGAAAGAGCTGAGCATGGTGCAAACAGGAGGCCATGGTGGAGATGTGCCGTCGACAAACGGATATCTAAAACATGTAGATGAAATTGAACGTCATTGACGTAAGGGTCGAGCTGTAACACTTGAGTCTCTGTGCCTAGATCTTGTTGCCTGAAACGAAACTGGACGGGGACATGCATATGCCTTGGGCAGCAACCGTCAACTATCCTAATGAGCATCCCGGCCCCGGAATCCTGTTTGTATCTCATTTAAACGTTTAGGCCAATTATCTTGACCAAATTGCAAACAATATCTGGCACCTACGCGTTACACCGACGGAACTTTGAGCATGCTGCCGCAGCCCTCATCCATATTGTCTATCTACACTCTACCTAACATGTATATCCCAATGACCTTCGCTATGCTTCAATTTGAGATGCGCTGTCAATCTCAATCCCTTTCCCGTAACAAACACATCCCAACATGCATGCACCCTCAACTCCACTAATGCTTCGCACTCATCTACTTCCTCGGCCACTTCTTCTCCAACCCAGCCTTCCACTCCCCAAAGCTCGCAATCTTTCCATCCGGAAGTAAAATCTCTCCCCTATGCAGCACCTTTTGTAGCGGTGGCACTGTCAACCACTTGTGGTCGCTCCGACAGATCAAGTCTGCTCTGTGATCGCTTGTCTTGTTTCCTTCACCTTGTATCACCTTGATGCACTTTGCGTCGTAGCATTCCATACAATACTCGCAGATAAAGTACGAGTCTGAAGATGGGATTGGATCGAGACATTGAGCACAGGATTGTTGCATTGTTTGGATCTCGGGGAGTTTTGGCTCTGAGCGTTGCACGACGGGGGAATCACTGGGTGTGGAAGTCAAAGCCTTGGGGTCGATTCTTCGCATCGATTGGCTTAGCGCCAAGGCGTTTTCCATGTCGTCGGCTGCGATGAAGAGACGGAGGAGGTTGTCGAGTGCGTATTCGTCGTTTTGAACGTCGTCGTCGGAGAGAATGTCGATGCTGTCGTTTATGAGTTGGCGGAGATCACGGTCGGCGCCTGTGGTGTTGCCGAGAAGGCGGTTGAAGAGGGCGAGGTAGATGGCTGCCACGTTGACGTCGGATCCTACCATGCTGATGGGCATGTCTTGGTTTTGATGCTTGCTTTGCTGGTCCTTGACGCTCTTGAGCTCGTCTAGCCAACCGTTGGCTTCAGGTGTCTTGAGTCCAGCGTGGAGAATCCTCTCCTTGTAGAGTGTTGCGAGTCTCTGGAAAGCAAGGGCATAGGCCTGTCGTGTAGGGACATTTCCACGTGGACGGTAGCCTAGCTGGGTGATGCGCTCAAACAAGTTGATGGCAGCGTCAATCTCACGGTTATACGTGTGCGTCGCACCAAGTGCCAATCTCAAGTACAAAGCCTTGAGAGGATCGCGAGTCGCGGTAGCAACCTCGATCGTAAACTCGAGTCTCTCAATCATGAAGGCTGTTGCACCGACTTTGCTCGCTGCCTTGGGGATCCAGTCGACAATGAGAGGCTTGTTGTACCACTCTAGGAGAAACTCCACCATCTGGGTCCGATGGTGCTCGGTGTCTGTGATTTCTTCATCCAGCTCGTGGAGGAACTTGACGATTTCATCGTGACGACTCTCAGCGGCCAGGAGCTCCAGGTATCCGAGTTCAGGCTCAAAGTACTCTTTGCATGCCTTGTTGTTGAGACCTACGACCTTGGCGCTCTTCATGGCCTTGAGATAGTACACGAGGGCATCTTCAGCTTTGCCGAGTTCCTCATAGCAGGTTGCAATGAGGATGTGGTCCTTGTACAATCGCCACTTGCTCGCCTTGAGAGCCTCCTCATCAAGATTGCCACCTGCAATACTCTCCTCCTCAATCGTCTCACATTTGAGAGTCTGCTCCAACGCTTCCTTGAAACGACCATCCCGCGAAAGACAGTAAGCGATACGACCACGAGTCTCGACGCTGTTATTGTCGAGAGCGAGGGCCTTGTCGTAGTGGAACAAAGCCTTGCTGTTCATGTCGTTGGTCAAGTACGTACTTCCGTAGCGTCTGTGCCAGTGTGCAGACTCGGGAATCTGCGCCCACTCGCCAGCCTTTGCGATACGCTTGTCGACGGGGATCTCGGTCCAGTGTCGGTTGCAGTCTGTCCATGAGTAACCTTCCTGCATGAAGGCGATGGATTGAACAATCTTGAAGCAGAAGAGCGTGGGGATGTACTTTTTAAAGTCCTCTGAGAGCCAGGCCCGGGCGTATAGGTCACCGATGGGCTTGAAGATGCCTGGGTTCTCATCGAGGGCCTTCTTTGTCCATTCTCTGTTTTCGGCAGTGAGCGAGTTGAGGACTTCGGGGTCGCTCATCCACTTCTTGAGACCCTTCATGTTGGAGTCTGTGAGAACGTCAAGACCTTCATCGTTCTTCTCGTACATGAGGGTCCAGTCGAGGATGATGTTGTCGTCTGTGAGCATCTTGTACACCCGCTGTCCGAGCTCTCGCTTCTCAGCAGCTGGAACAGTCGCTGGGTCAAGGACAGCCAAATGTTCCTGCCAATACCATGCAGCGTACTGCTTGATAGCCTCTCGACCATTGTTACCGAGTCTGTGCTTGTTGAACCAGGCTTGGTCGGTAAAGATGGAGAGACAGGTCTTGACGATGTGGATTCTAGCCACAAGGGGGTCGAAGCCGATGGTAGGGCCTGTGGTTGGTGCACCAAGCTTGGCAGAGTTTTCCTGACTGAAGAAACTCTTGACGGAAGAGTGGAAGAAGGTGACCCAAGTGTTGGACTTGTTGGATCGGAACTCCATCTCGCTCATGGGGTCGAAGAGGTCAGAGTTATTGGCGGGACTGGCGCCACGAGCGGGACTTCGTCCCGGGCTTCGAGAAGGACTCAGAGCTTGTGTTGGACTTCCGCGACGGCCTGGGGAGAGGTTTCGGCTTAGATCATTGCCGGTTGAACGACCAAAGATGCCTTGACTTGGGCTGTCGTTTCTGCCAGAGCCAGGACGACTTGCCGAGCTTGATCTTCTGCCAGAGCCCAGATCGCGCTGCTCCTTTTCGTGCTCTCGGATGAGATCGTCAGTGGTCAGACCATCCTCACGCTCAAGCTCAAAGAAGCAGGCATACTGCCCACGAAGAGTCTCCTCAAGGTGAAAAGGCGGATCACCAAATCTGAAAATGAGAACAGCCTCCAACTGCTCCAGACTCAACACCTCCTCAGCGCAGGCAACCCACTGCAACATCTCGTTGAGATCACTAGCTTGATCCTCGTACAGTGTCTCGGACAAGTTCTTGAGCGTGCGTGCAAGCATACCGTTGATCTCTTTGGGATATGACTGTAGACTCTGGAGAATCGTCTGTGGGTGTCGCTTGCGGCTGATGTCCTCGAGCATGAACTTTGCGAGGATGAACAGTCCTGCGGCTTGCTTGACCATGGCCTCGACGACCTTGTCCTTGAACTCGGGAGGTGAGCGGTTGAGGTTGCGAAGACGCCAGACACTTTCTTCGATATAGGCCCTGACATCTTGGGCGTTGCGGTCAGGAGTTACGTTGAGGGTATTGACAACGTGGGTTCCTCGGTTGTCTGGGTCGAGAGCGTAGGTTACCGTCTCCGTCATGTATGTTCGTCCGATGAGAGCGACTTGAAGTCTGCAGTGATCTGGTCTGTGGACGGACTCGTCGTCAGAGCCAAGTTGCTCGAGTAGTTCTTCGACTTCAGTAGTGTCGGCTTCGTCAATGCCGTCAAAGAAGATGTAAATGTCCTTCTTGAGCTTGTCTTCTTGGAAGGGCTGCACGAGGAGCTTCCTGAATGCACTGGGGATTGTTCTAATCTCGTCGTTGCTGCGTAGACTCTTGAGGAGTTGTTTGGCGTAGAATGGATCGCTCTCGCTGAGTTGGTAGGCCACGTCTTTGAGCGCTTGGAGGACTGATCGGGTCTCTGGGTTGTTGTCGCGGAAGTAGAAGTAGGCAACGTGAGGTAGATGCTCAGTGCCCCAGGCGATCAACCTTGTTGTGAGAAAAGACTTGCCAGTTCCTGATGCATCGTTAGCTGATGTATACACTTATTGATGGGGGACTTACCAGCAGCGCCTGAGATCCAGAGGAATTGTGTCTCCTTCTCAACCCATGCCTTGAGGATATCATCCTTGATGATCCATTCTCCAGTGCTCTCTGCCCGCGACTTGTTGAAAAGAGCAAAAAAGTCTTCAGGAAACGGCGAAGGCTCCAAGATCTGCTTGAGCTTATCCTGAGCAGACTCCATATTCCGCTCGCGAGCCTCAGACTTGAGTTGTAGAACCGTCTGGTTGACCTGATTCACCATGTTCGCCACATCGTCCGTCTTGACCTCAAGCCTGTTGACGCCGCCGTACGTGTCGGCAATTACTTGACGCTCCTCGCCAATGTTGAGTGCCTTGAGCTTGTCCAGGGCGCCTTGCACGGGGCTGTCAACGCCAACGAGGTTTCGGAAGTACCTCTTGACGCGGCCATGACGAACTTCCTTTGCAGCAAGAACAAATACTTCGAACAGAGTAGCAAGGATATGCACGACCTTGTTCCGTAAAGAGTCGGACATTTGATGTTGAATGTAGACATCGAGTCGCGACGTAAAGTCCTTTGCTCACTGGTTAATTCTGTGATGCGGGGTTGGGGCACGATATCGCTCACCTTGAGCTGATCAAACAACTCTAGAATAGAATCATACGCAGCCGAAACATCCCTCGCAGCATTGATGAGATAAACAACAGCCCCAAAGATTCCCTCGGCGGGCGCAAACATATCACTCGCGGCGCCGGCCACGATCTCTCCGACGATCTCGACGGGGCCGAGGGTGGCGGCTAGGGCGCTGAAGAGAGACTGACGCTTCTTGCGGAACGAGCTGAACTTTTCATTCTGCGTATCCACCTGGTCGATGAGCTCTTTGATGGATTTTATCGGTGGGTTGAGAAAGTTGGCGAGATCTTCTTTTTTGGCAGAGTCTGAGTAGAGGTTGCTGGCGGCGTCTAGGATTTCGGTGAATTGGGCCCTGACGGCGTCATCCTGCTTGTTGTCGGCCGCCATGATGCCGATTACAGGAGATGAATGTGAATATGTTCGAGTACGGATCTCAATAGAAATAAATGGTAAAAAATAATAAAGAATATGGTGTCTACGAGGCGACTTTTGTAGTCCAGGTTGCAACCTCTTCTCCAGGCGTCAAAAAGATGGTGAACCCAAGCAGTGGGGGCCAAAACCCAGGCAAAACCAACCCCTGTCAGCCAACGAACAGTTTTTAGTCAAACGGGACGGTGCGAAAAGACGTCAATTGCTGACTCTGCATGATATACCATGCCTGTGTCGGTAAGGCTGAGCGATCCTCCGCCCCTTGTTCTGTGTGACGCCCAGCCTTGGTCGGGTTTTCGGATTATGGATCTGCTGCATCACCTGAGCTGCTGCACATTCTCGGAATGTCGGATGTTTGCTGACGGGCTGTCAGGGGGGAGTCAAATTGTGGAAATGAAGTTGCAGGAGAGCTTGCCATTGGGGGCTTCAGCCAAGAGAAAGGCCAGTCCTCTTCATTTTAGCAAGCCTCGTCACATCAAAAGCCTTGACACTTCAACTGTGATGAAAGCAATGCCTGTCGGTGAAAGAGATGACAGGGGTAAAAAGTGTACTAGACGTGGTGTCTTCTCCAGCCTGAGGGGCACCGCCCTGTAGAACCCCACAGTGAAACCCAACAGATGGTGGCTTAGACATGCAGAAGCAACATGACTCTTTGCTTTTTTGTCGCCTCCGTATTCATCGACGTTTGAAGGAACACGGCTGTGAACTGGAACGCGTGCTTCTTTTTTTTCTACTTATCCTGTTGGTTGCCCGAAAGTGGGATCTTGGCTCACCTGACACTGAGCCTCCTTTGTGTGCCTTGGTGATGTATCGTATATTGGGACCAATGGGCTTTGGATTATACTTATTGACTTAGTTGATATTGTGCTGTGCTATGAAATGATCTTGCATCTCCAAAGCTTCAACCTCAAACTGATCACGTAATCGGAGCCGGGGTGGTCAATGTGCCCGCCATGGCCAGATGTTCGCATTTCGCGAAACTTTATACGAAGAACGAGTGATAGATAAATATACTACAACTTGACCAAATCTGCCAAATTTCTGTCTCGTTCTTTATTTTCTGTTGATATCATCTCGCACTATTCTCATCCTCAAAGTCACCCCGGCTCAACCACCATAACTCACCATGACCAACGCTACCAAAGCACTCTTTGTGACTCAAAGTGTCCAATTCGAGGTCATTCAGAAGCAGGAACTTCCAAAACCTGCAGAAGGCGAATTGTTGATAAAAGTCTTGTTCTCGGGGGCCAACCCGGCCGATATCAAGCATTCGACTGAACTCGGCATCGTCAACACTACCATCGGCTACGACTTTTGCGGCGAGGTCATTGAGACCACCAACCCAGATTCACCTTATAAAGCGGGAGATATCGTGGCAGGTTACACGCCATCTGGCATGGGCCGACCGTCCAAATATGGCTCCCACCAAGCTTACCTCACTTGTCCCGAGACTATGCTCTTCAAGGTCCCAGACAACCTGCCCCAGTCTGATGCAGCTTGTCTTGCTGTCGTCGCCATGACGGCTGCTGATGCACTTTACAATCACCTTGAGTTTCCGCTCCCCGGAGAAACTGAGAAATTTGAGAAAAATGGACCTTTCTTGCTCTGGGGTGCTACTGGAGCTGTCGGGTACTGTGCTCTTCAGTTTGCAGTTGCGAGCGGCATATCTCCCGTCATTGTTGCGGCGAAACCTGAACAGTTTGAGCACCTTGAATCTCTTGGAGCCACGAAGTGTTTTGATTACAGGGCTGAGGATGTATACGAGTCTATTGGCAAAACGTTGAAAGAGCTGGGCTACGAGGACTTTACATATGCGTTTGACGCTGCGGGAGCCCCCAATTCGGGAGACCAAGTACTCCGATGCATTTCAGAAAAAACTGTAGCTGCCTCGACTCTGTTTAGGGAGAGCAAGCAGTTCAAGTTTCCGATCGCTACGCCAAACCTCGACTTTACCATTCAACTTGCAGGAGTGCCACACCCGGTCACTGTGCCTGCGAGACCCGCCGACTACGAAAAGGCTTGGAAGGCTTTGGCTTGGGCTGTTGAGAATTATGGGAAGGCTTTTAGGTCTGTGCCTGTTCGTGTGTTGGATGGAACGGCTGAGGATTCGCTGGAGGAGATTCAACGTGTTGTCAAGGTTGGAGGGGGATTCTCCAAGATTGCTATTCAGCAGCCTATGAAGTGAGCAGTTCTGTAAACTACAGCATTGGATTTATTTTGGTAGAGAAACATGGCTGATATGAATTTCCCGAATCCTGAAAAGTTCTTTCTCAGTCCGTCGGGACACCTAGAACAGTAGCAGCAAGCTCACGAGGAGACACCTCTGCCACTCCCAACAACTTTGAATCCGACTCCTCCCAAGAAGGCGCAACAAGACACATGGCTTTGCCCTCATTGAACAACTGAGCCACCGCCAACGCTAGAATCCAACCCCTGTCTCCCTTTTCATGCTTCTCCCGCGCACCATCTATCAATTCCTTTGTTGTCGATTTCTGAATGTCCCACTTGCTTCCTGAAACACTTTCAAAGGCTTCTAGAAGTTCGTTTTGGCTAACCTTTATGGACAGGACTTTGACGGTGCGGTTTGCTGTGGCTTCTGCGTTTTGGAAGATGCCGACCACTGATTGTCCGATTCCTTCTAACGTGGTGCCTGTGAACTTTTCCGTTCCAGAGTCGTAGATGAGGGCAGTCTTGCTGGAGGCATCGAAACCCATGAGAGGAAAACGTTTGAGAGCCCAATCAACGGGGTTGCCTGTTGCGATGCCTGTCCATGTAAAGGATGGGTTGGCTTCACTTCGAGCCTTGGCGTGATTCACTCCCACGAGCCGCTGAGCGCGAACAGGCTCAAACTCAGGGAAGCTTGTAAAGTCTGGACCCCAGCCAAAGTCATCGACGATGAAGCGTTTTACTCCAGCAGCTTCTGCGGCGTCGACCATGGTGGATTGCAGGCTCACGCCGGCGGGACCCACGACGCAGACTGCCGCATCTTGACCGGCCAAGGCTTTGGTGAGGCTCTCAAGAGTGTATTCAGCCTTGATGACGGGAAGTCCTTCGGGAAAGGTTGCTGTTGATTCGGTCCTGGAGATGACGGTCACGTCGAAACCGGCCTTTGTGAGGGAGGCTGTGATGGGGGCGCCAAAGTTGCCGGATGCCTAAGGACATGTTAGCCTGGATGCAGAGTAGATGCAAATGGGGTTTTTACACCAAAGATGGCCACTTTCTTTATGCCAGTAGAAGTCATTGTGTGTGTATAAATGTTGAGTTGTACTGAATGTTATGCTTCGGGGATAGACGGTGTTTTATGCTCCTTGGCCGCCCCGCAATGGGCGGAACTCCGCCGGGTGGGGCCGGCTGCCTGAAGCTCTCTCTAGCTTGTCCTGCCGTCTTAGCCGTGTCATACAGTAATAGGAGGATCATATCTTAATCTTGATCTTGAGGCTAGCTTTACAAGTTTAATATAATGATAGGACAAAAGAGAATAAAGGATGAAGGAAAGAAAGTGCTCTATTCTTGTGGCTGCTAAAAATGAGGAAACATCTGGATCCATGGCGGGGATATATACACCCCAAGAGGGACAAGCCGCAGACTAATAAAAGACTCGACAATGATAAACACCCTCGCAATACCATATATCAAAAGAACAAGTGATATCACCGTGGACATGCCAATCGCAGTAAACGTTTCAGGCCCGGACCAGAACGCAACATCCGACATTGTAGGGCCAATGATAAAGTATACGGGGAGAACGGCTGCAATGTAGATACAGCTAACCTTCCAGAGGATTTCCTCATAGGAGCTGGGGAAGGTTGATCTCCATGCTGACAGGTGGACACCTCCGTAGATGCCAGAGAGGAGAAGGGCGAGACCTGCAAGCCATGGGAATGCTCTGAAAAACTTGAGGAGACCAAATGATGAACCCGTGTTCTCTGTAAAGACCTTGAGATTGATGTCGAGGTTTCGTTTGCCGGCGCTGAAGGGCATTGTTCTGAAGATGCCATCTGAGACGGGTGCGAATTCATTCAGGCGTGCAAGGAAGAGGTCTTGGCCTTGGACTGGGGCATCTTCTTCCGGGTTGACAAGTTCAAAGTCCCATCCAAGCCTGTTTACTCTCAAGAATTTGCAGGTGCTCGCCAATTCTTCGCGGTCGTCGAATGGGAATTCTTTCAAGATAGTGACCCATCGGTTGACAAATTCCTCCGTTAACGGGAGAGGGAGATCTTGAAACTCGGAGTGGTACATAAGACCACAAGGAAGAATATCACCTGGATACATTTGGATCTCTTTGTATGAGATCCAACGCCCCGGCCTTGGGGGGAGCCATCGCCAAGAACCTGCAGGCAGTCGATCAGAGAGGTCTGCTCTAAGCCTCGTCCATGCGTCCGGGGGTAGATAAGACCAAATCTTGTCCGGAAGCCAGGGGCACTCTGTCCGTTTTGCATTGCCCCATGTTCGGTGTGATCCAGTCATGCGATACAAGGCCGCCCCGTCTCTTTGGAGATGGCTGGTCGGGATATTCCTGGGGCGAAACAAGTGCTAGCCGGGTGGCCATGTTGGGGTAAAACTGCTGTTGAACAAGAAGAGCTATGGTGCCCTTGAACTTGCTATCGTCCAACAGCTCGGGCTCCAAAACATTCAATGGTTTCTGGCAGGATGTTATTTACCTGAGGGCCGCTTACTATGGGGATACTCACCCTCAGCCAGCAGAGATAGAGGAAAATTGCACAAACAACGTGTACCATAGTATGAACCTCCAACAGAGCCAAAGGCAAGTTATAAACCTTCCGAACGATGCATTGCATCACCATCCAAGAAACCTGGATCATGACCAAACACTTCTGAAGAACATCGGCCTTGCTCTTGTCATCAATCTTTTGCATTGGTATATTGATCCAGTATCCTTTCTCAGCTAGCTGGATTACTGTCTTAGGACCGACTCGGGTCGTGTAAGGACGAGTGGTAAAGTGACGCTGTGCTTTGAAGTCGAGGTCGGGGAGAGAGATTATGTCGTCGACGTTGACGCGGACGCCTCCCATTATGATGAAGAAGGCGTACTTGAGACTAATCTCTGGCTGGTATGAAACCGCGTTAGCTAAAGTCGGCTCACTGCAGGGCATCTCCTACAATTGCGCACTTATTGTCGCTCTTGTTACCCACCAGCGGAAGCTCGATCCCGCTCTCCCTAGGGTCAGGAACAACAGTCTGGGCCTCGGGAGCCAGAGCCGACAGCCTTTTCTTAAGGCTCCAGGCCTGCTGCAGCTGATCTGCGGCCATGTAAACCGAAATCTCGGGCGCAAAGAGCGTGATGAGGACCCATTTAAGCTTGTAAAGAAAGACCTCGTGCCACGCAGTCTTGAGGGGAACATCGAGGTGTAGAGCCGTGTAGATGCAAGCGACGAGAGTGAGGACGCAGCTCTGGAGGATGTCGAGGGTACCTCGGGCGTTGGGGCTGTCCACCCATGTTATATTCTGTTGCTTGTCCGCATCGTATTCGAGCGAGATGTTGCAGATGTTGTTTGTCATGGCGGCAGACGGAGATACTGTCCTCTCGACTGCGAAAGATGCGGGGGAACGAGAGATTTAACGTATGTGTTTGTTACAAAAAGAAGAGAAATTGCCAGAGCCTGATCTGAATGAAGCGCTTTAAGTGGCTTGGAGGAGCGGGAATGACTGCCAATCATGGGCACAAGGACCACAGGGATGCAGAGAGCTGAGCTGCGCACCGAGGGGGTTTTGCCCCCACAAGGCCGATGAGAGGCTGGAATATGGATAATAATAGCTGAGGGCTGCAAATGCAGGTCTTGGCACGCAGCTGAGATCCTTCATGGTGAGACATGGGCAGAGCCTGCTGCGGATGGGAAGGTCAACACTCTTAGGTTGATCTTGTAGGCGCAAGACCAAGACTTTGGGCCTGATAAAACTGAGACAATTACAAGGGTACGGTTATATTCTGCTGGCTTTTGACTGACTACATCATTGACGAGTTTCGTTGGAGGTGTTTGTTGCCCGAATGTGAGGGAGATGAGGTGATCCAGGCTAGGTAGCTAGAGTTGAGTTGTCCGGCGGTGTAGATACAAGAGTTTAAACCGCTTGAGCTCATACAAGTCACCTAAAACTGTGATCATTTTCTGGGGGTCGATGGGAGGGATATTTGGGCAAGGGAGAGTAATTCTAATATCCCAGGCCTTTGAGTGAAAGCCCCTAGTCCCGAGTTGTCTGAGTGTGTATCAAAAGGAGAACTGACTTAAGGTACCCAGGTGTTGACTTAGCTATTATAACAATAATCTCACCTATTATCCAGTATGGGCTTTATGAAAGTATCTTTGTGAATTCATTGTGATATTCTCTAGAGATGATCTTAGACAACTCACAGAGCCTTCCTACAGCCTTATAGAAATCCCAACTTTATCTTTTATAAACCTTTCTGGATTCTCTCTAAATGTTTTCTATTGCAAACTTGGATTCATGCTGGGATTTACTCAGGCGCCTTGCCTGTCCTGATTGACAGACGCCATTAGAGGAGGCCCGACTCATGGTCAAGCCGCGGTCTTTCGATTGCGTTTCATTCGCCTTGCCATATGCTTCTCAAGGTGTACTCCATCGTTTTAGGAGGGATGATTGCCTAATGCAGGTTGACAATTTTCCAAAATGACTCCAGGGCCTGTCTTATTCCTGGCATGGGATCCCGAGGGGTCCCTGATACTTGCGAACAGCCTAGAATGTCGCGCTGCACTGGCAGTAGACGAGGACTCGAAAGCTGATATAGCCATAATCGATAGATCGAGGGACGCATTTCTTGAGGGCATGGGAAAGAAACAGTCGTGGCCGTGAGGCCGCTTCCTTGAAGCGCTCCTGAAGCTGCTGAGGTGCTGTCGCGCGAGGTAGCGAGATTGCCCTCGGCTAGGTCGAGAGACGTTCATGCTGGCGTCAAGGAGGCGATTCTCTGGATCACTACTGACAGTGTCACCGATGGCGAGGGAGGTGAAATTAGGTAGCATAGTTTCATTCGCAGTAATACTTCTCCATTACTGTAGAGTCAGGGTTTGCGCCATGATCGCCTGGGGAATTTCTGGCCGTATCTTGCTGGACAATTCCAGAGCGGCATTGTGCCCCGTGCTGTAGAAGTAGATCGGCGAATGGAAGCCTCTGTAGGCCGTAGTACGCGACGAGAGTATCGGAACGAATCATATACGCTGGCCTCCTTGCAACAGACATCAGAGCCATACTGACAATCACGACTCTGGTAGAGACTTTTAGCCCTCAAGTCGGATCGGTCGAGCACCGTTCTTGTGGATGCTGCGAGGCATCCAGTGAAGCCAGAGGGCAACGTTGTTGACCGAATCGACGGTGGACGCAAGGGCCACGAGTGCCGCCGTGCATTCGACGTCGGATTTGGCCTCCCTATGCCTAGAGGCTATCGATGCCTATTTCGAGAGTTTTATTTTGAGCTCGGGGAAAACGCCTCTTACTAAACACACGAAGAACATCCCTGCTTCTTCACAGGCCTTCAAAGATGCAGCAAATGTCCAACTCGCCGGCTTTATCGGCGACCAGCGTGCCAGTAAGTGCGCCCTTCCTTCGATCATCATCGCTAACTTTGATAGGCGAGATGCTGAACTCTCGTCTCCGGGCTTCCTAAAGCGGGTTTACTCCCCGCGACGATCAGCTCACGGGCAAATGTGGCAGCCAATGATGTTATATGAGGAATGTGTGATTGCTTGCCGCCAGCAGGCATCATGACCCGTTGGAGGATTCAACAGGGGGTGTTTCATGATGATTATTCAGGGGTGTTCCTTGAGATGCCAAAGACAAAACTATAAAAATGGCTAGGATTTTCAGGTCTGGTGGCTAGGAAGCTCATCTCATCTCACTGACATTCCGAACACTGCAGGGCTCGGAATACAATTCCGCTTGGTTCAAGTCTAAGCAGGATGTTCGAGATCACTCTGGCTAGCCGACAAACCTCGGTTCTAGTATCCACTAGCAATATGATGGGTCCTGCAGGTCCCTAGGTATTCAATAATAAGGTTCATCCTACGGGCCAGCTCAAGCTATCCCGACTAGTATCTGAAACCCAAACCCCGCATTAAGAGCCGAATAAAGTGCCGCGAGGAGTCTGGATTCTAGCTATCAGCTGGGATCTAGGAAAGCCAATAGAGAATCGAGAAATACGCAAGGAGAAAATTGCTATAAGGTAGTCTGTATCTCGGACATGTACAAGATTCCGCTGCCGATGACGTGGCATAAAATCCCAAGCTCGAGCCTCGAAGTGACCTCGCAGCCCGCTGTTTCTCTCTATACTCTTTCTGGACCAAAAATCACCTCTTAAAATGGACTCATCTACCAATTCACGCTCTGGGTACAGTCGTAGCGAGACTGATGTCGAGGGATACACTCGTATCAAAAACCTCATTATCCCTATGCGCGATGGTATCGAACTATGCGCAGACTTATTCCTACCCTTTCCGGCAAGCAAGCACGGAGGAAAGGTTCCCGTACTCTGCAGCCTTGGGCCATATGGAAAAGACACACATGCATCTGGCTTTGGTCTGCCTCAAACCCCTATATATGCCGAGATGTATAAGCACATCAAGCCCCTGGGCCCTGATGCATGCTTCGAGCTATGCGATCCCCTGATCTGGGTAAGAGATTGGAAAATTATGCTAGTAGACATGCAACTAACTGGAAACAGACAAAAGACTTCGGTTATGCTTTGTTGCGCGTGGATGCGCGAGGAATTGGTGGAAGCGAAGGAAAGCTTGATCCCTTCGGACTGGAACGCTCACTCCTGATTAAAGATGACGCTGAGGGACAAGGTAGGATCCCTATTCCTGCTAACCGCGATACGAGCGAACTTACGAACTCTCCACTTAGACCTCTACGACATTGTTGAGTGGGCAGGCACACAAATCTGGTCCACCGGCAAGGTTGCGTGTTCAGGAATCAGCTACTACGGCATGGTTGGATACTGGGCTGCAATGCAGAAGCCGCCTCATCTAACATGTGTTGTGTCCTATGAGTCTCAGTGCAACATGTATCAAGCTACCCGACGAGGTGGGATATACAGCTACAACTTTCAGTCTCATTGGTACAATAATCTCCTCATCCCTCAACAAGCTGGCCGGAACAAAGAGAATCCATCGGAAAAGGATCTGGCGGACAGCAGAGTGGACTATCCTGGGATATGCTTGAAGACTGAGTATCCTACAGAGGGGGTTTGGGATGTTCTGGGCAGAGTGCGCAACTTGTCTGATATTGAGGTTCCGATATATCTTGCCGGAAACTGGACGGACCCTGAGCTTCACCTCCCGGGAAATATTCGAGCCTATAACGGGGCATCATCCAAGTTTAAATGGTTGGAAATGCACACGGGAAACCACCTAGCGGCCTTTTACGATCCCGAGCACATCAGACGACAGAGACAATTCCTGGATTATTTCCTTCTCGACAAGACGGACAATGGGATGATGGATGTCCCTAAGATTCGACTCATTCAGCATCACGGGACTTCGACCATTTACCGAGAGAGTGAACCAGCATTTCCACCCCCTGATGCCGAAGATGTGGCCCTTTATCTCAACCCTGACAAGACGTTGAGCCCAGTGGAGTCTAAGGAACTGAAGATGGCTTTCAACTATCAAGGCCTGAGAGACAACATCGAGTTTACCTTGGATGGCCCCTTCACCGACAAGTTTGAGATCTTGGGGTCGCCTTATTTGGAACTCGAAGTAGCCACTGAGGCTCAAGATCTGGACCTCTTTATCTATCTGCGAGCCCTCACAGCAGACAAACAGCCTATTATCCTTGTCGGAAACCACGGCGAGCCGATGGACAGTTTTGCTAGAGGCTACTTCCGTCTCTCACACCGCGAAGAAATTGAGAAAGACTTTACGAGGGACAAAGTCATCAGCCAGCCCCCGGTTCCCAAGTCAGAGGTGGTTCCTGGGAAGAAGTACACTATCAAGGTGCCGCTGTTCCCAACTGCGTTCTTGTTCGATCCAGGACAAAGCTTACAACTTGAGATTGGCTCTGTGAATAGTAAGTCGGTCATACCGGCTATGAGACATGAAGGTGGTGATAGAACTGAGGAGAGGTTTGGTGGGAGGAATGTTATCTTTTCACATGGGAAGCTGGTTCTTCCTAGAGTGTACCGGGCTTGATTCGACTACTTTTGTTTCTGATGTCTGGCGATATTTTACAGAGACCTTTAAAGAAAAGCTATCCTCCTCCTCACAATGGTCCATACTTATTGGCGATTACCCCTCTGCCATGGATGAAATAGGCTGAAGGCCTCGAGATGACCTGAGTAGCGCGAAAACCTAGGCTTCTGATTGATGGAAAAATGCAACGGACATAAGCCGGAGCGGGATCGACCAACATCGACCGAGGACGACTTATAACCATGGAACGACCAACTTCTTAGCATCAGCCACTTTCTTTAATCATTGACTTTAACTACTCATCTGGCGTCAATCATGGCTACTGGCGCATCCGCGGTAACGTTTACGAACCCCGTCATCAGGGGCTTCAACCCTGATCCCACCATCTGCGTCGTGCCCGCTTCTGGCTCGAACCCTACGACATTCTTCCTTAGTACTTCAACATTTGAGTTCTTTCCGGGATGCGCCATTTATACGTCTACCAACTTGATTGACTGGAAACTCATCGGTCATGCTCTTACGCGACGCAGTCAAATCGAGATGCGCACTGTGGAACCTGGTGCGGGGAGTTGGGCGAGCACACTGAGGTATCGACCTGATGAAAAGAGATGGTATCTAGCGAATGGCGTGTTTCAAAGATATCGACCTACTTCTGATGTAAGCGCCATGATTAGCCTTTCAATAGACGAGTTAACATGTTCAAGGAACGCATCTTTCCCCGTGGCTTCTACGTCTGGACCGACAATATCTGGGACGAGAATGCCTGGTCTGACCCGGTCTACTTTGACAATCCGGGATTTGACCAAGACGTGAGTTGTTCGTATTGAAATGAAATTTCCGTGCTTAGCATTTTTTTTTTAGCTCTTCTGGGACGATAACGGCAAAGTCTTTCTGTCCACAACGATGCGACTGGCGTGGCGATCACCCGACTCCAAGCAAAAGGACTTTGCCATTCACATTTCGGAAATAGACATTAAAACTGGGAGAACTATAACAGCACCCAAACCTATCCGAGAGTCCCCATTCGGCATTGCGGAGGGATCTCATATTATCAAGCGCGGCGATTACTACTATCTCTTTACTGCCGAGGGCGGTACAGAGGTTGGTCATCAGGAGTGGGTTTTCCGCAGTCGAGATGGCCCCTATGGCCCTTGGGAGGGCCAGGGGAAGGCTTTGTGGTATAATGGGCCGGATGAGGAAGTGCAGAGAACTGGCCATGCTGATGTCTTTGAAGATGGTGATGGTGATTGCTGGGCTGTGTTTTTGGGTGTGAGGCCTGTTAAAGATAACGGCCGCTATTTGGAACCGCAGCTGGGTACTCCCAAGTCCTCCCCTGAAGCAAAATTGCATGCTGATATTGATAGGACGGGAGACATTCCTTGTCAAGGTTGAGTGGGCGGACGATTGGCCCATCTTCAACGATGGAAACAACATCACCCTTGAGACCAAAGGCAGGAGTTTGCTAAGTTCAGCTACGGGTCCCACGAAACAAAAATGGGAGGCAGATCTTTCCCGCGATACTCTTGAGCTGGGATGGTACCAGAAGAGTACGTGTCCTGCAATCTCCATTCTAGCTCCAGCTGACAAGGAGTAGATACACCACTCAAGCAGTGTTACAGCTTGACAGAGAAACCTGGCTACCTTAGGCTCTACGGGAACTGCTTCGACCTGTCTAGTCCTGAGGGACCTGCCATGCTTCTCAGGAAGCAAACCTCGTACAACCAGACCTTTAGTGCAACGCTGGAGTTTAACCCTACTGTTCGGGGCTACGAGGCCGGGATAGTGCTTTGGTGGAGCCAGTACTCGTATGCCACAGTAGGAATCGTGGCACATCAAGACAAGAATGGCAATATTGTACCAAGGCTCACCTTTAGAGAGCCAAGCGGTGAGGCTGGTAATGTCCAGGTCGGTGTCAGTTTTCCCCTTATCACTTCTCTATGGCTGACTCTGAACTAGGTTTCCACCTCGAGCCATGACCTTGGCTCGACCCAAGTCCAGTTCAAGATTGAAGCTCGTCCCATAGACTATTCTCTTTCCGCCATAGAGACAGCGTCTGGTAGAAACGATACAATAGGGGCGATGCTCGCGCCGGTCGAAAAGCTGACTATCGCACCACCCGTTGGAGGTTGTTTCACAGGGGTCATGTTTGGGGTTTACTCGTTTAGCAAGGGACAGCCGGTGCTTGATCCCGCTGATTTTACGAATATTAGCCTTGCAGAGATTGACGCATGAAGTGTTGCGTCAAGTCATATGTATCCTCAGTGAGTGTGTCAATCGAATCACCAAGAATTCGGATTATCGGCCGAAAGAATAGACAAACAAGAACCTTTTGACATTTGGTTAGCTGCTTTATGACTATTTCGGATTGAGAGTAAAATTCCAAGAGACAGTTGTGAGTTGTGTGAGTGAGGCCAATTTGAAGACTTGGTAGTGATGCCTACCCTAAAAGGACATTTTTGGCAGGAACGAAAAATGGGGCAGCGGCGGAATCAAGCACTATCTATCCATGTCCACCGAGCCGGTCATCGCCCCGGTCGACGTGTCAGTTTGCACACAAAAAGAAGACTTCATCCAGAAAGGATGAAAGCAAAAAGAAAATCCTGTGTAACACAGGTGGCCGGATCTCTCCCGCCGGGAATTGAACCCGGGTCTCAAGCGTGACAAGCTTGCATACTGACCACTATACTACGGAAGATGGCAGGTGTTGATCACCTGTTGTAGTGGGGCTGTGATAGAGATGCTCGATTCAAAGCTTATATACCCAAGGGCCTACGTAAGAGTTAAAGTTGGCATCTACAACCAATCTTACAGAATTCTTCATGATATTGAGCCTTGGCTTACTATAGACGCTTACAATTAGACCACTGGCGCAATCTGTTCATATCTTCAAGAGGGACCCTAGCATTAGTCTACAATTTAAGCAGTGTCAGGCTCCGATACAGGCCCTTTCCCCTCACTCATGTCCACAACAAAGATCGATATCAATCACGGGCTAAGTTTCTCTTCTCCCATTTGTCTCTCGAAATTGCGACCTATGTTCAAACTTCTCATTAGCTCGTGAAGGCTCATCGTCACCCCCACCCAGCTTCAACATCCAGGAGCCCAAGCAACTTTGCATCGACAGGAGTTTCTCGGGCCTCAGCTGCAGTAAGACACTCATCCAGAACTCCATCGAGAACAGAAGCACTTGAAGAAACTAGCATCGCAACTCTGACCATCTCCCGTACTCAAAATTTCCATCTTTAGCTCTTTAAGGTAGCCCGGCGCCAGAGTAACCAGCTTTGTCGAGGACCTATCTGAAAGTGAGAATCACCGTCTCTCCGACGGTGTCCTTTTTTCTTTCTTTGTTGCCCAGCTGGATAATAACGACTTCTTGGGCACAGAATTGTATCTGCCGTAGAATCACCAACTTTTACGGGCCTCCGCTGCCGTGTTTCCACTCAGACTTTACACTGATATTGGTAGATGGGATGTACGAAGTACCATTGGAAGAGCTCATCTGCGGTTTATTGTAGGAGAAAGAATCTTGATCGAGAATTTGACGAAGAGTAGCGAGAATTTTGTTTTTCTTTTTCCAGGCTCAATGGCTGTCAAGAGGGATTCTGGCCATCTTGGAGAGAAGGAGCCGCCTTCGGGGCCGGTTAAAATTGCAGTGCATGTCCAAGATAGGCACAGCCGACGCTCCGAACTTTTTCTGCATGATTCCATCCATGGTGACTCTGCCCCTGCTAGGCTCAGTTTACCCGAACGCTGACTGATCAATAGTTGGTTGCCCTGATTGTAGCTAATGTGAAGTTTACAGTGGCTCGAAAAGCTATCTTTAACTGGCTGTCAACTCCCTGTAAGTCTCTATGCAGGAAAAGCTCAAGGATTGAGGTGTCGTCGAAGACAGCACGAACCCAAGGCAGGGGCAGAGTCAACGGGGAAAGATGGGCTTTCAACATGGAACTTCATTGGTCGTAATGACTGACGGATGGCGGGAGCTCAGGATGGGTTAAAATTGAAGTGCATGGCCGAGATAGGCAGTCATTTGATGCCATCTTTCAACATGATTTCATTGGTTGTAATGATTGAAAGAGAGACAGGTTAAAATTGCAGTGCAAAAAGTCGTTGTGAGAAGAGACAACACGTGCACGGCCAGCGGCACATGTGTAACTTGAAGTCAAGAGATAATCGAGACTGTTTTGACTGGCATCACCTCTCCTAATGTCGATTAGCCTTCTTCCTATTAGGCGGGTAGTTGGATTCGCTTTTGTTGGATGGAGGTGTTGAATTTGTTATATATATGTTGGTGGTGGTTTGGGGTGGACGAGAGGATTGACGCAGCCTATCCAAACACTCGAGGCGGGTTAAAATTGCAGTGCAAGAAACTAACAAGCTCATGACTTACCACAGCTGTTTGTGCAGAACTAGCGGGTAAACAAGGCTCGTTAACATGGAATTCAATTGGCTGTAATAATTGCCAGATGGCGGGTGATAGCATCTGAGCAAAGCTCAGGGCGGGTTAGAATTGCAGTGCAAAAGCCACTAATAAGTTTTTATTCCAACTACTGACTACCTACATATGACTTGTCTTTACCCTGTTCTGTTAATTTACCTATTGACAGTAAAAGGTGACCCTGGGACTGGTGGCAAGTGTGTACTCACGGCAGCAGGATGGATTGCCGCACAAACATTGAATGTGTATTGGTCATAATGATCGTGATATGCACATAACATGTCCAACCGGCAATCAACCTCAAGGCTCTCCCCAGATCTCATCGGCAATCTCCCTCACCAAAGCAAGCTTCTTCCTCTCCTCCTCCTCATTCAGAGGATACCCACTCTCATGAGTACTAAATCCACACTGAGGGCTCACTGCGATTCTCTTCAGAGCCTCCTTCTGAGTCTCACCAGTTCCCTTGGCGACCCAATCCGCAGCGCTCAACACACGCTTCTTCATCTCCTCCTTATCCTCCAGCTGGGGCAACTTTGTGCTGATAACTCCAACGACAACGTACTTGTTGGTGGGGAGGTGCTGGAGGGGCTCGAAGCCTCCGGCGCGCTCAGTGTCGTACTCGAGGTAGAAGGTGTTGACATTGAGGTCGCGGAAGAGCTTCTCGGCGATGATATCGTACTTGCCTTCGGCGAAGTGGCGGCCGCCGATAAAGTTGCCTCGACAGAGGTGAATGCCAGTGTGCATATCGGAGGGCAGCTTGGAGAGACAGTCGTTGTAGAGCTTGATGTAGGCGTCCAGAAGGTCATCAACGGTGCCGATGTTGTCAGCGTCGGCAGCCCAGCCGTCACGGAACTTTTGGCTACAGAAGTCTGAGATCTTGTCAGTGAGGTGTTCTGAAGAACGAGGCTTCACTTACAGGCCATGCCGGGGTCGTCGAATTGAACGTTGCGAAGACCCGCCTTGTACAGCAGATCCAGCTCAGCCTGGTACACCTTGGCGACATCCTTGAAGTACTCCTCATCGTTGGCATACGCCTCTGGCGTGTAAGCCTTGCCCTGCTTGTATCGCATATGGAACCAAGCAGGCGTGATCATGGTGAGCTTGATGGCAGACCAGTCCTCCTTGGGCACAAACTGCTGAATGAGACGCAGCTCATGCAAGTTGGAAACACACTTTTCAGGGTCGTGAGAGAGCTTGCTTCCAGCAATGACAGAGTCGCCGGGCATGACCTGGCGATCCTTCTCAATCAAGCTCACCACGTCAGGATGGTACAGACGGAACAGGCTCGCCTCAGCGTCCTGAAGCTGCTTGGTGCCGACAAACTCATCCCACATGAGGCCCCAGAAGCGCGTGCGGGTGAACTCTCCGCTGGTGACGGCCTTGAAGCCAAGGTCCTGCTGAAGCTTGACAACGTCCTTGACAGCGGCTGTCTCAACCTCGGCGAGACCGGCGTCCTCGGGGGAGACGCCCTTTTCGCGGATCTGCTCTCTAACGTCGAGGAGACGCTGAGGACGCAGAAGCGAGCCCATGTGCTCAGCGCGGAAAGGTTTGGGAGCGGCCATTATGCTTATCTAGACGTGAGTCTGAAGATGTCGCGTGCGATTGATTGCAGAGTAAAGGAAAAAATTCAAGCTCCGTCAACGGAATGGCTCGCCAAAAGATCATCCACCAAGAAGAGGGGCTCGTTTCCCATGAGCCCATGAGATGCGGGGCTCACCAATGGCGGGGTCAGAGATGACCGAGATCTGACTGAGGAGGATCCCGTTGGACGGCAACTGATCCGCGTGCGCGTTCATCTTGGAGAGCTGGATGCGTGACGTGGGAGGGGTAAATGCCAGGAAGGGCAATCGGCCGAGGTTGACTACACAGTAGCATTGTGTGAGATGAATGTCATCTTGAAGGATGCTTGCAGATAACTGAGAGTAAGCACCTTGCACAGTTGGCTGGTGAGTTGGCCATGGTTGTTGGTGAGATCTTGGTGAGAACAGATGAGATAAAACGATGGTGCAAGCCACCGGAAAAGGCCTCGACTTAATAGACATCAAATGAGAACCTTGACGTCCTCAAATGGACATTAATTTCGTGCTCGGTTACTGCTTATCTTGCGTCATGCGTGAGACACTCCCTCCCCTCTACGTGCTGTAAGCAGCCTCATTACGCGCTGTCCATCTCACCAACCAATACAATACACGAAATTACAACACCGGAAGACGCCGCAATAAGATTCGCGTAACCGTGGCCGTGCTCACCGATTAAATACTTTTGTTAAGTGGTGCAACGGCCCCCGCGGGAATGACAAGGTCTCACCGGCCGGCCGTCCGCGGGGCCCCGAGCAGCCGGACCTCACGGGCCCCGTGTCGGGGAACCGTTGCGTACCCGCACGGGAGGTGTCCGTCGGGTAGATCATATGCAGGGACTTGTTAGAGGATACGAGTCGGAGGGTTTTTCTGTAAATGGAAGATGGAATTGGTATATAAGGGGGCGTTCCCCTTCGAGGTGTGCTTACTGCTGATTACCTGGCTAATCCAAATCTTACATCCTCCATCAAACGGCGGCCTGCTTCACAGCATTGTATAGTAACGCTGGCGTCTTTTTGCCACAAAATCATCATGCCGTCTTTGCTTCGACGGAAATCCAAAGCCAGGAGTGGCTCCAAAGCCAAGAATGGCGACAGCAACATCACCCCGATCCCTGAGCCGCCGGCGCTGCCCTGGCTTGGACACATTGCCGAGTTCAAATCAGAGGACTCCTTGCAAGATCTGACACGACTCCACGAGATCTATGGTAATTATGCAAGCTGCTTATGCTTTAATCTTACAGCTGACTTTGATAGGCGACATCTACAGATTACGCTTTCCCGAGGGAAAGTCATATATCCTACTCGGCTCACAGAAACTCGTCAACGAAGTCTGCGACGAAACACGATTCCAAAAGTCCATCAACAACGAACTCTGGGAAGTCCGAAACCTCGCCAACGACGGCCTCTTCACAGCAAAAGCCGGCGAGGAGAACTGGGGCATCGCCCACCGCGTCCTAATGCCTGCTTTCGGCCCTGTAAACATCAGAGGCATGTTTGACGAGATGTATGATATCGCGACGCAGTTGGCTCTCAAGTGGGCGAGGCATGGTCCTTCTCAGGCTATTCTTGCTGCTGATGATTTTACCCGGTTGGCGTTTGATACTATTGCGCTCTGTAGTATGGATTTCCGGTTTAATTCGTTTTATCGAGATTCGGCGCATCCGTTTATCAGCAGCATGGGCGATGCTCTCACCGAGTCTGGGAAGAGATTTATGCGTCCCTCCGTGGCAAAGGTGTTTTATCGAGCTATCACTAAAAAGTACTTCCAGGACATCAAGATGATGCGGGAAGTTGCAGACGAAGTCGTGGCAGCTCGGAGAGCTAACCCGGACAGCAAGAAGAAGGATCTTTTGGCGGCCATGATGAATGGTGTTGATCCCAAGACGGGGAAGAAGATGAATGATGTCAGTATCACTGATAACCTCATCACCTTTTTGATTGCCGGGCATGAGACGACGTCTGGAACATTGTCGTTCTTGTTTTACTCTTTGCTCAAGAACCCGGATTGTTACCAAAAGGCTCAGAAGGAGGTAGACGACATTATGGGCAAGGAACCTATTACCGTGGAGAAGATCTTTAAGTTGAGATATATCCCGGCTGTGAGTAGCTTTCAATCCGTCTCAAGCTCTCAACTGACTTCAACAGGCCCTTCGTGAAACACTCCGTGTCTGCGCCCCAATTCCCGCCGTCGCCATGGAAGCTCTCAAAGACACCCTCCTCGACTACAAGTACCCGGTCGCAAAAGGCGACGTCCTCAGCCCCTTCCTAACAGTCTCCCACCTCGACCCCCGCGTATTCGGCGAAGACGCACACCTCTTCCGCCCCGAACGCATGCTCGACGAAAATTTTGAGCGGCTCCAGAAGGAACATCCAAACTGCTGGAAACCATTCGGCAATGGTATGCGGGCGTGTATCGGACGGCCGTTTGCGTGGCAGGAAATGTTGCTTGCCGTTGCGCTCTTGTTGCAGAATTTCAACTTTTCGATGGATGATCCGGGGTATAATCTGAGGATCGCGGAGACACTTACGGTTAAGCCGAAGGATTTTTATATCAGGGCTGCGTTGAGGCATGGGATGTCGCCTTTGGATTTGGAGCATAAACTTCGTGGGACGACGGCTGAACAGACGATTACGACGAATGGTGCAGCCAAGGACGGAAAACACGAGGTTTCGGAGTCTGATGGGAAGAGAATCAGCATCTTTTACGGCTCCAACAGTGGTACTTGCGAGTCTCTCGCCCAACGACTTGCAGCAGATGCTGCCTCTCACGGCTTCACCGCATCATGCATCGAATCCCTCGACGTCGCCAAAGAGAACCTGCCCACGAAGCAACCCGTCGTCATCATCACATCCTCCTACGAAGGTGAACCCCCAGACAATGCAGCACACTTTGTCTCGTGGATCAAGAATCTCGAAGGGAAACCTCTTGACAAGGTGTCTTATGCAGTGTTTGGAGTCGGACATCGAGAGTGGGCTGCGACTTTCCACAAGGTTCCTAACCTTGTCAACACTGAGCTTCAAGAACGTGGAGCTAAAAGAGTTGCTGAGATTGGTCTCACAGATACGTCGGATAGGGATCCCTTTACGGACTTTGAGACGTGGGAGGATAATGTCCTTTGGCCTGCTCTTCAGAAGGAGGGTCCTGACTCGGAGTCCAAGTTTGCGATGCCGCAGACAGATTTGTCGGTCTGCGTCTCCATGCCTCGAAGTTCGACCCTCCGCCAAGACGTCAACGAAGCAATTGTCACAGCTACCAGAGATTTGAGTGGCCCAGGGGTTCCTCTCAAGAAACATTTTGAGATCGCACTCCCCAGCGAGGTTTCATATCGGGCAGGTGACTACCTGTGCATCCTACCCATCAACCCTCGAGAAACCGTTTCCCGAGTATTCAGGCACTTCAAACTCTCATGGGATGCTGTACTCACGATTGAAGGAGAGAAAAGAGTTGCTCTTCCCATGAGCCAGCCGACTTCTGCTTGGAACGTCCTCAGTGCTTACGTTGAGCTTGCGCAGCCGGCGACAAAGAGGAACATCTTGTCTCTGGCAGAGTATACTTCAGATGCCGAGACCAAGCGGAGTCTTCAGGACCTCACTGGTGAGAACTTGCAAGAGGAGGTTACAAAGAAACGCGTGTCTGTCATGGATCTTCTTGAGCGATTCCCCAAGATTGAGCTTCCTTTGGCTCCGTTCTTGGCTATGCTACCGCCAATGAGGATTCGTCAATAGTAAGTTCCTTCATTACCTATGTTTAGAATGACTGCTCACATAATCCAGCTCCATCGCCTCTTCGCCCCTAAAGAGCCCCCACCACGTCTCAGTAACCTACTCCATCCTCGACGAGCCCTCACTCTCCGGCCAAGGACGTCACATTGGAGTAGCGACCAGCTATCTTTCCAACCTTAGCACCAACGACCTCGTCCACGTTGCAATTCGTCCCTCTCATGTCGCTTTCCATCTTCCTCTTACACCCGAGACCACTCCCATCATCTGTGTCGCCGCTGGCGCTGGTGTTGGTCCGTTCCGTGCCTTTATTGAGGAGCGAGCTCAGCAAATGGCTGCTGGGAGAAAGCTGGCACCTGCGCTACTCTTCTTCGGTTGTCGTGGAAAGACGGACGATCTCTACCGTGAAGAGTTTGACGCGTGGGAGAAGCAAGGTGCCGTGGTGGTCAAGAGAGCTTATTCCCGGGAGACCTCAGAAGAGACGAAAAACTGCAAATATGTCCAGCACCGAATGGTGGAGGAGAAGCACGAGGTTGCTGAGCTTTGGGACCGGGGTGCGAAGCTCTACGTGTGCGGTAGCCGTGATATGGGTAAGGCGGTTGAAGAGGCGTGTGTTGGACTGTTGCAGGAACTCAATGATATGAGCGAGAAGGAGGCTAGGAAGTTTGTTGAGGAGGTTAGGAACCAGAGGTTTGCTACTGATGTTTTTACCTAAAATGGAGTCTGTACGAGTAGTGTTTTGTTAGCAGTATAGAATACCCTCGCTCGTTGTGTTTGTTTGCTGTCATGTTATCTGCATCATATCATGTCTCTTCACGTTTCCAATGCGCTAATGGCCGCATGCTGGGCCACTTCCAATGGCACATTCCCATCTCGATACCACGCATTGTGACCTATCTATTCAATTCATACCCACCTGTGGGTTGTAGGATCATATATGTGAAACCATCAATTCCGCTATTCCGCACCGATCTATCAGACACCTTTGCAGCCGAGCAATCCGGTTATGCTCACCAGCCACTGGCCAGTATGCACGTCTCTGGGGAACGGTGATAACATGTGCAGGGATACGTGGAAACCATCAGCCGCACCCTTCATAACTCGAACCCTTGAAAGATCGAACCAACGATGATCTAGACCGAGAAAATGTGGGAACTTTGTGGTCTTATTTGCGGAGTAGGGATGACGATCTCCCGTTTCAAGGTGCACAGACGCAAGCCGTTGAAACTGGCATGCAGGATCCGGAGCGTTTATTCAGTGCGGAATGAGATGAAGTGAGCTGTCAAACGCGGAATTAGTTCGTGGTCTGGCTCCAGGGCAGGCAGTCCTGTCATGTCTAAATGTTGGGGGTTCAAACTCTTTCTCAACTGATATATAGTCTCTGCTTTCATTCTTCTTTTTTTCTGTACTGCGCTTCTATTCTGCCTGTAGGTTCGGGATTGACTAATATTTTCTTGATTATAAACCTTGCTATCTTGAGAAGATGTTGGCCAAACTCGCGTTCTCCCTGTTCCTTGCAGTGGCAAATGCCTGGACTCCCCAGTCAAGGCGTGAGTTCACCACCACCCCTCGAGGTTGAACGTTCTAACAGGTCGCAGGAGCCGCATACCACAAGGGCGAGAAATTGTCCGAACGATGGCTGTTGGGTTCTGAAAAGATCCGAGGTGTCAACCTCGGCTCGCAATTCATCATCGAGCGTTGGATGGCCGAAGAGTCATGGAAGAATATGAACTGCGGCCCTTACAATGACGAGTGGACTTGCGTTAAGGGCATCGGCCAGGCTGCAGCCGACAAGGCCTTCAAGAAACACTGGGAAACTTGGACGACTGAGGATGATATCAAACAAATTGCAAGCCTTGGTTTGAACGCTGTCCGTATCCCGGTTGGGTTCTGGATGTACGAGGATATTGTTCAAAAGGACGAGTATTATCCACGCGGTGGTATTTGGCATCTTGACCGTATTGTTGGATGGTGTAAAGACCACGGTCTTTACGTCATTATAGATCTTCATGGTGCTCCGGGGTCGCAATCTCCCAGCGAGCAGTTTACTGGTCATGTGAGTTGTCTTGATCTCGGAGTTTGGCGTTCATGCTAACACGGTGTAGGCCCTCGCGAACCCTGAATTCTACACGCCCGAGAACTATGAGCGAGCCGCCAGATTCCTTGAATGGATGACGAAGCGAATTCACACAAACGGGAACTATACTACGGTTGGTATGATTGAGGTGATGAATGAGCCTGTTCGTTCTGGAAAGTGGCAGGCTGAGGCCACCGACATGAGGAAGAATTTCTACCCCAAGGCCTTTCACCGTATCCAGGCCATGGAGGGTTATCTGGACGTCGCCGATTCTGACCGTCTTCACATCCAGTTCATGGTATGTACTCTAATCACACCACAGGCGATCCCCACTAACAATAGTTTTAGGGCAAATCATGGGGTGCTGGAGACCCTCGTGAGTATCTCCCAGAAAGCGACCTCATCTTCTTCGACGCCCATCGCTACCTTAGCTTCGACAACCGCATCGCCGGTAACAAGAAAGCATACATCGAAACAGCCTGTGATGACTACATGGGCAAGAGCGTATACGTCGGTGAATGGTCTCTCTCCGTCAACAGCACTCTCAAGAACACGGACGAATTCAAGGTCGATGGACAAGAGACTTGGTATAAGCACTATTGGGCCGCGCAAGTAGAGTCGTTTGAAAAGTCGGATGGATGGTTCTTTTGGTCTTGGAAGTGTGATGGAAAGGTTGATTGGCGGTGGTGTTATAAGTCTGCTGTTGCTGCTGGAGTTATTCCGAAAGATGCTGGGACAGCTGCTAGTATCAGCCCGTGCTCTAGATATTGATGCTCGAACAGAGGGAATTGTCCTCGAAGCGTAGAATCCCGGATTGGATACTCCATAGTTCTTTCGAATTTCAACATATTTAACTGAAATGGAAACACTCGATGTAACTAAGTCGTGTACGGTAACAAACAGGTAATGCCAGCGATCAAACATCAATAACCCGGAGGACCCCTTGAAGATTCTCCCTTCCCGTCCGTGCAACTTCCTCAACCCTGAGTCTAAAATCAGGGTCCTGCTCGCTCTCTCTTGCCACATTCTCACTACGCACAAGATCAAAAGTCTCTTGTACAACATCTAGATATCTCATGACAGCATCGCGTATCGCACTCTGGGACTCTTCAGCCTTGACGCGGAAAGAGTCTCGAAAGTCCCTCATCAAGTTGGTAAAGAGATCCTGGTTTGATATGGTGCCCCGCATAATGTTCTTTCGTCGTTGGTGGCTTCCTGTTCCTGGGGGATGACGTTGGTCTAACGTGTGTGTTGTAAGATGTAGAAAACGTACCATATTCTTGGTTGCATCCTCTGTATGAAGATTCCATCGCTCTTCCGATCGTTGAGCTTCTGACACCAGACAGCGCGTCAATCCGAATGAGTCTATTTGAGTTAGCACCATCTCTTTCAAGTTCGAGTCAACTTACCTACCCAAGATCTGTTTCAAATTGTTCATTAACTCGTTCAATGGAGTCGAGAATGAGCTGCTGTCGTCTGAATAAGGATTCCATCAATGGGGCAAGAGTATCATAATCGTCATCGAGTCCAGTTTCTGCGTCCATTAGCGACGCCTTTCTAGACAGGTGATTCACCTACCGAACTGCTCGGATGCCGTGTTCAGTATAGTGTCGACTCTCTGAACAAGGTTGGTTTGTCGTTGTTGAAGACTGTTGCATAGTTCCTGCCATGGGTCCTCTAGATCCTCTACCATCCCTTCCATGATCTCTTCGTTCCAGTTGTGCGGCCCAACTGTTTTCGTATAGTAGTCACCATACTGGCGACAAAAGGCGGCATACGACCCTAGGCTGTTAGTAATAGAAGAAGAGATGCTTTGCGGTAGCTCACCATGGTGCCACTGGGATAGTTAGCAAGGGTCTGTATCATCAATAGGTGAACTTACTCCCTCCCATACCCTCATAGCATCCTTTGCCGACTCGCTCCAAGCAGGAATTTGCCGACCTTATCCGTTAGCTGTCAGTCAATTGGGGAAGACTTAAACTTACGTCCATATATGTGTGTCGCAAAGTCCTGGTTGAACGAGTGGGCTACACGGTTAACGACGCTTGTACTCGATGTAAGGCCCTGCAGCATGTTAGTAACGGCCTGACTCTACCATGGCCTTCGTACCCTCCTCAGTTGTCTCTCCACATCATCCAACCTTCTGCAAAGTGCTTCACGGCGCTCCTCACTCGCAGTGCGTGCCCCAGACTGAACCCACAGATCTACCTGTGCCAGAAGTGCCGGTATCTGGTCCTTGATGTAGCGTGTGGCAATGCGCCGTTGACTATTTGCCACGATGGAGATGCAGTGCTTGCGAACTTGCAGAATTCCACTCAACTGGAGAAAGCGTGCGGACTTGGTCCTTGGCTCGTCTCTATGATCCCAGTAATCCTTGTTGCTGACGCAAAAGATCTTGATCTCGCCAGTGGTCACACGCTCGTTGTACTTGCTCCTGAGCTCCTGCGTGACAAACGAATTGCGAGTCGTAACTAGGTACTCCTTGAGCCTAGGAGAGTTAGCGAAGAGTCTGGTATACGGATAGAGGACCTACTCAAACTCGTGATTCTTCTTGCGGGCCCTAGTAGGTGTCAGTCTTTGTGCAAAATGCGATGACAATTCAAGTACCCGATGTTATCCTTCCGTAACAAGAGATCTCTTTGATCATTCCTTTCCTCTTCTGTCAAGTCATCGCTGTCAAGACCTTGATACTCAGAGAGATCCTCTTGAACTTCTCTGGCATCTCTTTCGTCCGTGGCGATGGCATCCATGAACTTCTTAATGGCCTTGGCTCTTTGACCTCTCCAATCCCTGATTGCTTCCTCGGCAAGGATGTCCTATAATGGTTAGCATCCGCCATGAGTAATGAGAGTGTACCTACATCAGATCGAGTGCAGACTATACCGACGTTTGACAGCCGGGCCCTTCTAGCCAACTCAAAAACTTGATGGACTCCTTCATCGGTAACGGCACGGCCGATGTTGCAGATGGCAAATATTTCGTTGCATGTTAAAAGATACCGTTCCGTGATTTTCTGGCGAGCTGAGTTCAGATCTCGGAGCCCTAGGACTTGTTAGCAGAGCTTTGGCCAATCATGGGGAACATACCTGGCAGGTCGACCAAAATCAAGCCTCGACTGAGAATGTGTGCGTTCAGAAAGACCCTATCTTATTAGCTATGTCAAACCCTGAGCCAATTGACATACTTGGTGCTTCGGATATACGGCCATTGCGCAGGTTGACTGCGTGAAGGCGGTTCCGAAGCCAGTTCCATCAAGGCCTTGGAACAAGCATCCTGTGAAAGCCCGGACTGCCTAGTGACGAAAGCCGAAGGTCGACCTCTAGCAGCCCATTGAAACAGTATTTCGAGGACATCTTCCTCTGGTTGGTTGATAAGGAAAGCTTCATCTGTCAGCCGACCTCGGAACATGGCCTTGAACGTGTCTCTGGCGAGATTAGCACTATCCTCCTTCTGTCGCCTTTCAGCAGCATCTTCCATCTCGTCGCTGTGGAGGTGGTAGTGGCGGTAGGACTGAAGCATCCCGGTAAGCTGCTCTCGGAGCTCTTCCATGGTAAACAGATTGACCTCAATGTCGAGAGTGTCGCGGTTGTGATAGTGGAACTCTGTCACGACGCACGTGCACGCCTCACCACTATTGCTCTGCTCCTGTTAGAATTTGGAGACCAAACCAAAGGAACGCACTCACAGTCCTCGCAAGGCCCTTAACATCAAGGAGTGAGTTGAGTAAACTGCTTTTGCCTGAAACTGTTAGCAACGGGTCACGACTGGTCAATCTTCACTTACCAACACCCGAGTCCCCCACGAAGCCCACTGTTCGAGTCGAGGGGTATTCAAACCTTGCCAACTCGCCAGCCTCATTATGAAGTCGTCGGATAGTCGACTCTGGACTGTTATGCAGCGATGAACTTCCCAAAACGCCCTCGACAGTTGACATGAGTTGCTTGGCATCTCGAAAGGCCTGTTGAAATTCGGGAGAATGGAATGCGTCTTGCGGTAGTTCCTCGTCGAGGACATTATGCGGCAATCTGTCAACACTCGAGCTTGAGCGGCGAGAACGGCGTCGTTGTCGGGGAGTCCCTGCTCTTGAGGCAGTGGGCTCGGGGGTGAGGGATACAGCTCGACTGTCAGATCCTCTCGCGACCCGATCAACTGCCTCCGCCACGTCGGAGAGATTATCGACGCCATTTTGCTCCGAGAGACGTATGTGGTTCATGCCACGAACCACTTCCTCTTGGGATGAGGCATTTCTGGATCTCACAGGAGTAGCTTGGGTCCTTGCTGCGGGAGGAGGGGTTATAGAGACAGATGGGGTACGAAGCCTGCTAATAGAGCTTATGGGTGTTGAAGGGCTCCCATTCGGCAGAGATTCAGTCTCAGTGGAAGGAATTGGAATATCGGCCATCTTGATAAGATCTTGGGCAATTTCAACAGCAATAGAAGGAATGAAAGACGTATGTGGTGTGACAGGTAACGGTCGAGTTTCGCCTGGCTTTAATTAACAACTCTGGGGCGTGGGGAGCCGAGGAATCTCATGGTGCCAAGACTGTTGTTGGTTGTTGGTTGTTGGTCCTGTCCGTATTGCGCCACACCCGGGCGGTTAGATGCGACCCTGGATGTGACCAAAAAGCCTCATTTGCCAATCACAGCTGCTGTCCGGGGAGAAGTGAGGCATTTCCCCGTCTCAGCTGTCTGCAGCTAGCTGGAGAGAAGTGTAAAAATGGCAGTTCAAGGCTCTTAGCTGTGAAGATGGTTTCAGCTCGAGACCTAGGTTTCAGGCCGTGGCCTAGTCAAAGCATGTTGGCGCGCGCGTCTGTATCCGATAAGCTTGAGCAGTTCAAGTTGCAGCTTCTATCTCTTTGCCGACTCTTCCGGGTAGAGCTGGGGCTGGCCACACTACTTCAAGGACACCACCTTCTGGCGACCTTTGAGCATGGACGCAGAGAACCTCGGGCTTATGGAGAAAGAGTTGCATTTTATGTAGATTCCTGAGTTCCGTGATTGTCTCGGGGGAGAATAGTTACTGGTCCCGTGTCTAAAGTATTGACCCCTGGCAGCTCAACTCAATCCACACACTCAAATTACGGCCGGCACATTCCCGCAGCTTCACTAACATCTAAACTCAAGTGAAGACAAAACGATTCACTGTAACACTGAATTGCCATAACCCTCAATGACTGAATATGGGGCTTCCGCTTGGGCAATAGGGAGATAGTTAATGTCGAGCCTGGGAGGTTTTGTTAGTAACCCGAAGTCAATAGAAGGAGCATTATCTACTCACCCAAAAGCGGCGGGCCCTCCATTTTTTAGACCTTCTCCCTCGGTCCACTGTGAGTTTCCAACAAAGACCACAACGTGGACTCGGAGTCCGTATCGATAATCTTGCGTGCCAAGTGCCCTGCCATCTTCGGCATCGAGAAGACAGATGAGATCAGGTACACTGGCAAGGGTGACCTGATCTTTGACTCTGAACGCGTGGATATTCTCGTTCTGGAATGTGACTCTGATTTCGTTTTCAGTTGGTGCATCTGTGTCGAAAGGCACAATCTTGGCTGAGCCTTCTGTGAAGGCTCCACGGACATGGCGCGTCACGCTGGTGATTTTGCCAGTCAAGATCTTTCTACCAGGATGGGTAGCAAGGATGCTATCGACGATGTCTCGCTTCTCCGTTCTTGCTAGCTGTACGGCTCGGCCAAGGCGCCAAGCAAGAGATATTGATGATTGAACGGCGACTTGCTTCACCCGTTGGCCTGTTAATGCCCCAAGGGAGATTCCAGCCGCTTGCCCCATCTGGACGCACACAGCCCGTAGAACATCCTCAATGTCTCGGTTGGAGTTCGATTGAACTTGCACGACCGTATTGCCCTTGCCGTCTGAGGCAGCTGCAGGTGCAAGTGATATATCCGCATTGTTAGGGGTAACCTGCCACAGGTTGGGGTACGCGCGACCCATCAGATCGCCGTCAATGAGAGGCTTGCCTGTCCAGAGTGCCGCTTGGATCCCTCTCATGCCATTTGAGCCCCCAATTTCGAGGCTCATCACCGCAGTCAAATCATCGAGGCCGAGGCCTTGTGATTTCAGCACAGCCTTAACTGAGTTCTTCAGCTCCTCACCAGATGGGAGCCGCTCTGAAAAGGTGCTCGGAGAGCCCATGACAGCAACGGCCGGGATGAAACCTTCGTCAGGCAATTCATTGGGAGATATCACATCCACAGAGCCACCAGCAGCAAATAGCTTTTTTACGCTGAGATGGCTTGCGTAGACGTCGCCTCCACCGCCGCAACCAAGGATAGCGCAACCTTCTGCAATCAGGTCGAGGTCGATTTGAGATAAGGTCCATCGGCCGTCAAAAATCTTGGGGCGGTACGACGCAGTGAATATGGAAGGCGGTGATTTATCCTCGACACTCGAAGATGGCTCTGCCGTCGACGTGGAGGTTTGAAGCGTGTCGCCATTGGTCTCTTGCTCTGTGTCCTGGGCTAAAGACAAGGGCTTTGTTTGGCTATGCGTGAATCCCGTTGTGGAAAGTCTACCGACAGCCCGAACGTTGATATGAAGAGACCTGGTGCTGACGTAGGGAACCGGCAGGATAGTCTCCTCGACGACCTCCGGATTTTCTGCCCCATTTTGACGGGCTTGGGAGATGGCTTGCTCTCGAACTCGTCTGACGGCTGCTTCCTCTGACTTTTCATCTGAGGCGTGGACGATAGCGTCGCTGATACCCGAGACTCGTGCCATTGCTGCCCCGACAGCGTTGGCGACCTGGGCAAATGGAGGTCGAATGATTTCTGATACACCTTGTAGCTTGTCGGAGCAGAGGATACTGCCGCCTCCTACCAGAATAACTGGAACTTCTGCTTCGGTGGTCTTCATCTCGTCAAGGACTGTTGACAGCAGGAGATTGATCTTGTCTTTGACTTGGCCAACGACTGATGATGGGATATTGGCAACCAGTGACTTATTGCCTATACCCTCAAGTCCACTGGCGACGAGGATATCCGTAGTAGTCAAGGTAGAACCTCCGAAAACTCGAGCTTGTCGTGTCAAGTCTTTTCCCACGGACCGAGGGCCAATAGTGACCCCCCCAGAGTCGCTTAGTTGGACAACGGAACCTCCTCCCACACCAATGCTGCGCAAGTCGGAGACGGCAAAGTTTGTTCTCACTCCTGCCAGATGGGAGAATGCTGCTGCTGGGCGTGGAAGGCCTGATGGTTCTACAGCACAGACATCAGATGTCGTTCCGCCAATGTCGAGGACCAGAGCGCCCTGATTGAGACGGTCTTGGATATTGGCGAGGAAGACGGCTCCCGTCAGCGAGTTTGTTGGGCCGGATAAGAAGGTCGAAACGGGTAGAGCTGATGCATCTTCTGCGCTGATGAGGGTGCCATCGTTCTTGGTGAGGAATCTACTCTTTTGTTAGCGGTAGTAATAATGCCAAGGGGTTAACTGACAAATTTGCAGAGAGGTTTAAATCTCGAATTGAACTCTGAAACTGCCGGATAGTTCTTCGTGCAAAAGGTAATATGGTTGCGTTGAGAATGGTGGCATTCTCTCTCTCAATGAACCCGATGCCTGCCACATTGTGTGAGAGGGTAACGTTGATGTCCGCTCCTAGGACAGAACGAAGGATCTCTGCGACCCTAGCTTCTTGGTGTAGCTCGGAATCTATCGGAGAGTAAATCCCAATTATCGCAATGTCTCTGATTCCTGCTTTCCGGATCTCTTCAGCTGCCCTCTTCACAGCATCTTCATCAAGGCGCGTGATGACTCTGCCATCAACTGGAGAGCGAACTACAGTCAGCAGGCATTCAAAATGGATTGAGGAAATACCTCTTACTCTCAAGGCCGCCTGGTAGGGACTCGCTGTATCCTTCAACAACCTCCCTTAGATCGTCAGGAAGACCTGCAAATGGAGGTACCTCCCTGCCATATGGCCCGCTCAGGCGCAGAACAGCAATCTTGGCGAGTTTTCTGGAGTCTTTTTCGATGACAGCATTGATAAAATGCTAAATGAAATGAGTGAATAGCTTCAGAATACTTGGACTTAGGGTGCTAACCGTAGTTCCGATATTGACGGCGATGATGTCGTCTCTAGCCTTCCGCGAAAGGCCACTAATGACCTCCTTGAGAGCTTCGTTAATACCATGGCTTGTGTCTGAAGTTGTAGGGATCTTTGCAGAGCCAAGTATGCTATCAATAGGCGTCGTTTCGCTCAAAGATAAATCGATGGCCACAGCATCTGTGTTAGTGCCCCCTAGAAAGATAAGGCGTTAGCTTATCATCCAGTGAAGAGCTTCTCTTCACACCTACCAACATCCACGCCAATAATGGTTGGCATTTTGAAGATGAAAGACTCAATACTGCTATCTCCTGTCAATATGGGAGCAATAGAATAACCCTACAAACTTGCTGCACATTAATAACCAAACAAGCGGACGGATGACCTGCGGGGCCTTGCCAAGACGCGAGGGATCCTGTATCCGCAAGAGTCCATCCGTCAGAATGATGTGCTCACTAGCTCCCATGGCGAATCCGCGATAGGATGCCGGTACCGGCTTTTGGTAAGTTCATCTCCTACAAGATTATTCCGTGACCGTACGGAATGATCTCTCAGACCTGAATTTTAAGCGAACATGTTAATAGACTATCGATTCGGCGCATCGCTTGCGAGCTAGGACAACGACGATGATGTCTGCACACCCTCATTTGATACTAAATGAAGACACGTTTTCCTCTGCGAGCTTAATCATTCGTAGGAATCTGTTGGATAAACTCTATACGCATGCCTAGTAGAGGAGCGCATGTTTACAGTCTACTTCCCATTGATAGAGAAAAGTCCAAGCCAACATCCGCTTTGCTCGAAGTCTACCACTACCCGATCTTCCACACGTATCAGCGAAACAACTTCCCCCTAAACTCTCAAGTCCTCAGTCTCGTTCCGGGTCTCAGCCTCAACAGGCCAAGCCTTGAACTCCAGAAGACCTTCATCGTTACGAATGGCCTTTCCGTTGTTGCTACACAAGAAATGTCAGCAAATTTCATGCATGAAGGTAACAAAGTATTGTGTAGAGATGGGTAAACTCACATGTCTCGCTTAATCTGGAACAGGATGGCAAAAACGGTAACAATGGCCAGGCCGATCATTCCGGCGCAAACCTGATATCCGACCTTGTAATGGGGCGCTGCATGTGATTGTTAGAATATCGGCATTTCGAGCAAGGGTCGTGAGCATACCGTCCACAGCAGGGAATAGGAGAACCAGGGCCCATGCATTAATGGCGTAGACCATGGTATTGCCGAGAGAAACGATCAGACCTCGCAGTGTGCCGTTACCCTGACAGACTTCATTCAACCAGGCAATCGTCAGAGATTGCGCAGGAAGACCCGCCGTGATGAAGATGTATCCAATGAACTTGAGTGCCTCGGGAGCCTTCCATACGGCAACGAAGGCGTTTCCTGCCAGACAAAGCAACATGTTTGCAACAATGACAACTGGGCGATTTTGTAGGTAGTCCGAGATGATTCCACTGATGATAGAGTTTATCAGAGCAGCTCCTTGCCCGGCCGTTGGGATGTTGTTAATCTGAGGCACGGTGTATTTGCCGAGATACTGGAGCCAGAGGTTAAAGTAACCATCTCCCCAGGAGAAGGCACCATAGAGGCTGAAAAGATATTAGTGGCCTTGCCTAAATCTGGAGGCGAGCTCACTTACAAGTAGCACGTCACAAAGAGGTAGACGTGCCAGGTTGTCCAAATGCCCTTGAAGCGCGCCCAAGTGATCTTCTGTACAGGTCTGCGTCCGACGCGGTCCATTCTTGCGATTGCCAGATCAACCTCCTGGAAAATTATCAGCGAGTGAGACTATCAAGCGAGAACACAAAACTCACCGAGGGCTTCAGCCACTTTGCCCTTGTATCCCTTGGTTGATCGGGAAGAGCGTAAAAGCCCCAAATCGCGATGGGAAAGGAGATGATTCCATCAAAGATGAAGAGCCACCTGGAAAGCGTAAGCATAGGCCATGATATAATGACGGCTGTGGCTCAACTCACCTCCAACTTGCCATGCCCTTTCCATTCATGTTGGTATAGAGACCCGCCTGGATGTAACCAGAGAACATGCCGGCCACTCGGGCAGACACTTCATACAGAGCCATTCGCTTGCCAAGCTCTGATGGGGTATACCAAGCGCCAAGGAGCGCGGCGAAACCGGGGAAGGCAATTCCTTGGAAGAAGCCAATGGCGAAACGCAAACCGTAAACCTAAAGACGATAGTCAGCATCGGTGTCGCTTATCAGAGCCGCAGAGCGTGAAACTTACTGTCTCGGCATTCTTGGCTCCAGCAATACCCATGACAAGAACCGTCCAGGCCAGCTCGCAGGTCGGCATGAGCAAGGAAGGCCTCACACGGGTCGACAGCAACATAAGCGGCACTTGTATTTGCGTTAGCTGTGAACTCCGGTTAAGCTTGGGTATCTCGAACCTGCTCCAGCAATGATGCCGCAGTTGAAGGTGGTTGAGAAGTAGTTCAACTCATTTCCCAAGAGCGACAGCTATGGCATTTGTTAGCTTTGATAATAGTGTCTTCGACCGCGTGTCTTACATCATCCTTCATGCCAGAGACGTAGGCATTGCTATAGTACGAAGGCGTTAGCAAACGCAAGAATGCGAGACACCAAGGTAGACCTACCCAATGTTGGTGTTGTCCAAAGTCTGCATGAAACATGAAAGGGCAGTGTAAGTCCTGTCAAAGTCAGAAGTGAATCCCTGCAGACACGTGGAAATGCGTACATGAGAAAGATGTCAAGCTTTCGAACCAGCCGTCGATCCTCATCCTTGTTGAAGTAACGAGGTAGCTTCAACCCAAAGACATATTGTCGGTGTTCCTCTATGGAAACATCGTCTCTGTCTGAGCTGCGAGCATCGAGTGTAACCGGCACAACGCCGTGCCCCTTCGCATCAGGATCGTCAGATACCGTGTGGGAACCCATTGTAGCCCTGTGTACCCGAGTATTTGGAACGTTGGACGGTGGCATGCATCTTGACCCGGGAATCTGGGTGATATACCTGCAGGATAGGGAATGAACTAAACAGTCTAGGCCTAGCAGATGATGGCGAATTCTACCCAGGCAATGAGGCGAAAGAAACCATCTTCCTGTGGAGATATTGATCCTTCAATGGATGCTGTTTACCGCGACCCTTACCCGACGTTCTTCCTCTAGTAGCTCGAGAACCGTACGCGAGCCCAATACTACACGATAAGGCAAGATGCAAAACAAGCGTCGGATTGCGAATTTGCCAAATAGGGTAATACGAAGCGGTTTGTCAAGGATGCCGATATAAAGACGATGGATCAAAGTGGAGTTTGGGAATAAGCGATTCGAACTATTTCCACGGAGTCATGCATCCGCTTAAACGGTGGGAAGCGACATCGGATACCGTGATTGATAATACATTGAGTGATCCCACTTGGTCTTGCCTCCCTTGTCTTGAGCTAGGGCGGTAGTGTAAGCGAGACACCATATCACGAACCTCAGCCTGTAGACGACAAGGCACTCGGGCATTCAACATGAAGAACTCTGGGACAGAACAGAAGAAACGCGTCTATCTCAATGCCTTTGATGCTTGCACCGTGGGCCATACCAGTCCCGGGCAATGGCGCAACCCGATAGACCAGTCAGCGGACAAGCGAAACCTTGACTACTGGCTTGAGACGGCAAAGCTGCTAGAGAAGGGAAAGTTTTTGTCATACTTCCTAGCTGATACAGTTGGAGGCTTCGATGTGTACAAGGGGAGTCGAGATCCTGCCATCAAGATAGGATCAGAGTTTCCTGTCACGGACCCCTTTGTTGTAAGTCTATTGACGTTGATAAGCCTTCGGGATTGTCACTAAGTTCTGGTGATAGCCTATTTCGGCCATGGCAGCCGTGACGAAATCTCTGGGTTTTGGCGTTACTGCATCAACAAGTTATGAGCGACCGTTCTTGCTGGCACGCCGCTTCTCAACACTCGATCACTTTACCAAAGGTCGCATCGGATGGAACATTGTCACGTCTTGGAACAAGGCTAGCGCGTTGGCCATGGGGCTGACAGACATTATTCCTCACGATGAGCGCTACGCAGCAGCGGATGAGCTGATGGGACTTTTATATCAGTAAGTATCGATAGCAACCGGTGTTTTTGGTGAACATGCTAACACGAACAGACTCTGGGAGTCTTCGATTGCCGATGATGCTGTGGTGAAGGATAAGGAATCCGAGACTTATATCGACCCGTCAAGGGTGCGAACGATCAAGCATGAAGGAAAGTACCACAAGCTGGAAAGTCCGTTCATCGTCGACCCAAGTCCTCAAAGGACGCCATTCCTCTTCCAAGCAGGAACTTCCCCGTAAGTATTCAAGAAAACTGTGTTTTTTTGTCACCACCTTAACTTCTGTGTAGTGCTGGCTCAGCCTTCGCAGCCAAGCATGCCGAGGCCATCTTCATCGCTGGTCACGTCCCAGGTACCCTGGCACCCAAGGTTGCTAAGATCCGGCAGTTGGCTGCGGAACAAGGACGGGATCCCCAGAGCGTCAAGTTCTTTCAATGTCTTACAGTCATCCTGGGAGAGACAGACGAAGATGCCCAGAAGCAGCTGGAAGAGATAAAGAAGTACCAATCTATCGAAGGCGGCCTGGTTATCTTCAGCGCTTTTACTGGTATTGACCTCAGCAAGTACGATCTTGACGAAGAGATCAAACCTGAGGATAGCAAATCTTCAGCAATCATCCAGTCAGCATTCAGCAACCTCTTCAACGAAGAGCAGGGAACTGGCAAGTGGACGCCTCGGCGAGCGGCGGAGGAACTCTCGATCGGCGGCAACGGAGCTGTTCTTGTTGGAAGCCCACAGACTGTGGCCGACGGTATGGAACGTTGGGTTAGGGAAGCTGATGTTGACGGGTTTAACTTGTCTCCTGTGGTTCAGCCGCAATCTTGGCAGGATATTGTCGAATTGCTCGTCCCAGAATTACAGAGGCGGGGCATCTACTGGGATGACTATGAGGTTCCGGGAGGTACGCTGAGGGAAAATGTTCAAGGCGAGGGGAACAGTCACCTGAGAAGTGATCATTTTGGAAGCACATATGTTTTCGATGCTTCAAAGAAGGAGTAGATACATCAATGATACAACAGCTGAAGTTTCATGTAATCAATTAATTACACGCGCGAAGTCAACAAGAGAGTTGACGATAGAGATTATCTAACCATATGGCATTACGCTTAGGAAAGAATAAAATCCTAGTTGTCGATGCGAGCTTGGCCATCCGAAGAAACCCAGCAATGACTTCCTCTAATGTGGCAGGGGCTTATGCACCTCCAGGGGGGAGCAGACCCTTGATGGGCTCGCCATCACGTCGGCCACAAGATGTAAGCTCGAAAACCTCTCCAACCGCAATTCCACTGTTAAAGTCTGCCATGACCTCGACGATGTATGCCTCGTAGTTGATGTGGAAGAGCTCTGGGATGGTCGTTGCAAATTTGCTGCCGAATCGTTAGTACTTGTACTTTGCGTTGGCCTTCAGGAGACTCACCCAAGGCCAAACCCGTGCAGGGCGTTGTTCTCGTAGTGTAGAATGGCATCGACTTCGAGGCTCAGCGTTTCGTTTTCGACGGTTTGGAAGATGTATCGATTCTGGTAGAACTGTACATAAGTTAGTATCTCTGCAGTTTCCATGTATAGGGTTGCTACATGCGCTGTTCTCTCCCGCTTCGTTGAGTGCAACCCGCTCATAAGCAGCACCAACGGGGAGAATATCAGCTTCAAAGGCGCCAGTGGCCTTGCCACCCTCAACATTGGGAGCTAGGGCAGTCATGCCATCCGGAGTGGAAACGTTTGCTGGAAGCGTCACGCGAAGATCCAGCTGCAGGAAGGACGACGTCTTGGGAGGATTGAAAATGCCGTTGCCAGTGTCTCGACGGACGACTCGCTCAAGACCCAGACTCATTCCGAGTTGGATGAAAAGAGGTGAAACGAAAAGGATGGCACGCATCTTGAGATAGTTGTAGTTATTTGGTTTTGTTGAACTGTTGCTTGCTCTGTTGCTGTTGGCTGATGTTTCAAGTCCGTTGACATTTCCCAAGCACTTCCATCCTCGACTCTATATACTTTCTCTCAGAGGAAAAGCTGTTGATTTCCATCTTCTCGCTGCTCGCTCTTCGCTCTCGCCTGACGTTGAAATTAAGCTCTCGCTATGGCATCGCCCTCAGTTATGGCGACCTCTGCATTTACGCTCTGGCGCTAGTTCTTACATCCATGTCCGGAAGAAGACCAGATAAGCGAATGAAGCTTGCAGAACGTGGTGAATGGGTCCTTAGAGTAAGATTTTAGCATGGGGCTGCGCCAGCACCCGTCATCTTGACTTTGATTCAAGCTTACTTGTCGGCGTCAGTAGGTCTTAACGCCGATGAGACAATTAAACCCTTGTTCAGGACTGTGTCTCTAGAATGGTGCGGCTGGATTACCATGGCCAATGGGAGCTGCACCTCCAAAATGTAGTAATTAACGTAGGGCTGGAAGTTGATCAAGAAGTGACACACGTCTGCAGCAGTGTATTTTAAGCTATGGGTAATGTAACCTGGATTGGAAACCTGGAGGCTTGTGGAGGCTTGTTGATGTTGCTAACTAATGAGTTATCGGGTACTTCTTGGACAGATACAGGATGACCAATGTCAAGACAATCTCGATAGCAAAGAACATGGTCGCCATCTCATAACCAATAGGGAAGTGGGGGGCATCTCCTGTGTCGTAAATCAACAGAGGCACCCAGGCTTGGAACGTGAAGGCTGCTGTTTCAACCACACCAATGACGAGGGCACGGTGTTCCGCAGAATATGACAGCACCTCGTTGATCCAGGTTATGATCAGTGCACCAGCACCAGTCTCACAGAAGGTCAGAAGCCATCCAGTCATCATGGCGGCGAGATTATCCTCCGGCCACACAGATAGAATGATGGTGCCGATGATGGAGACGATACAGGCGGCAATGACGAGAGGCCATCGCAGACCAATGGCATCCGAAGTCCAAGCGTAGGTAAGAGTGCAGGCAATCTGAAGTCCATACCCAGCACTGGGAATAATGTTGACCTCCTCAGTACTCCAGCGGCCTGTCGCCTTCAACCAGAGGTTAAAGTACGAGTAAATCTTGATACCCAGAACGTGGGCGATGAAGATGGCGCAGAACAGGTACACGTGCCAGGTTGACATAACTCGGCGAATGATTCCCCAGGTGAGCTTCTTCATCGGAGCTCGGCCTTGCTTGAGCATGCGGTCGTTGGCCATTTGAAGGTCCTCGGGCTTGAGCCATCTGGCTTTGGATGAGTTTGGAGAGTCGGGGATGGCCCAGTAACCGTAGAGGCAGATGGGAATGCCGATGATGCCTATTGCAGTGTAAGTGTCTTGTGGACGAATATTGGAGGTTCCATTACATACCATCGAAGACAAAAAGCCACTGCCAAGCCCGAAGTCCACTTCTTCCATCCATGCCCGAGTAAAGAGCCGCTTGAAGGTATCTGCACATCATGTCAGCCAAATTCAAACAATCGTCCGGTTTACTTACCCCGAAAACATCTGAGCAGCACTAGAAGAGGCTTGAAAGATACAAGCCCTCTTCCCCAGCTCCATCGGTGTATACCAACTCCCAAGCAAAGTCATAATACCAGGATAAGCTGAGGCTTCAAGCATGCCGACGATGAAGCGCAATCCACAGAGTGTCTTGACGTTTTTGGCACCCGCCATGCCAATGACTATGAAACTCCAGATGAGTTCCGCGGTTGGTAGCCAGATGGAAGGACGGACTTTTGTGATGATGATTTGGGAGGGGAGTTGACCGATGATGTAGCCGACTGTCCAGAAGGTGCTGAGGTAGTTGAGATCGTTTCCAGTCATGTTGAGATCTTCTTTCATGCCTGAGACATAGGCATTGCTGACCTGCATAACTGTAAGCAAACGTTCATACTGTTCAACACTATTGGTAACCCACATTCGTTTGATCAAGGTACTTGACAAAGTACGCAATGCAACAATAACTTAGGATCCACCAGTCGAGTTTTCCAATAAGCTTTCTTTCTTCGGGTGACTTGTCAAATGTATCCCAAAGTACAGCCAGAATCCGTTTCTTCAAAGGTCGACGCTCTTGCTGCCGAGGCGACTCATCATATTCGTCACTAGTCGTCCTCTCATGAACGTCGACATCTTTGCCGGCGATATGTTGCTGGTTCAAGCTGTTGCTTGGACTTGGAGAGATATTCATTGTCGACGATATCAGAAGAATGTTTTACTGGTGTTCAAACAATATCGACAGTTGCGTCCGTCTTGAAAAGCAAGATCAAATTTTATATCCGGGCATCCTAATGCTCATGCTTTTAAATAATCCATTGCAACTCTGCTATCTCCGGTGTGTGTAAGTCACCCCACACAACCACGAGAACGTGATTGATGTTGACGATTGCGAACAACTGGGCCATACCCAATCATTGAAACTTTTGTAGGCGATATGTAAGCGACGAAGGATCGCACAACGCTATCAACCGGATGAATCCCGACAATTAACAGCCTTGAAGGAAAAAGTCGGGTCGGAGCCGCGCCGATTCACTGCCGGAGATATCTGATAATATCCCTTTCGGGTAAGAATTAGCGGGACTATCCCGAATGCTCTACCCTAGCTATTGCAACTCAGTTTCCATGAACAAGGACTATATCATGGGTATTCCTCTCCTGATCCGGAGTAGTTTACTCCCGTTAGGCTCATCCACGACCAGGATTTCACAACCGAGCGCAACCCCCCGATTTCAAGATGCCTACCGAACAAGAAGCACTAGCCATCTACGAGTCATCCATCCATTTTGATGGTCTCAACATTAGCAATTGGTCTCGAGACATTTTCGAGGCTTGGCATGCTGGCGGTATTACCGGTGTTTCCTGCACGTGTGGTCTTTGGGAGGGACTGCGTGGGAGTCTTGCGAATGTTGTACAATGGAAGGAGTGGTTTGAGGAGCATTCCGATCTTATTGTTCAAGCCCAGTCTGTCAAAGACATCCGCGAAGCAAAGAAGTCAGGCCGCACTGCTGTGTTGTTGAGTTGGCAGAACACATCCGGCATCGAGGATCAACTCTCATACCTTCGAGTATTCCGTGACTTGGGCGTTCGAAAGATGCAACTCACTTACAACACGCAAAACTACAGTGGTGCTGGATACACCGAAATCAGGGACTCGGGTCTCACAGGGTTCGGTCAACAGGTGGTTACTGAGATGGCCAAGCTTGGCATTGTCTGCGATCTGAGCCATGTTGGTCCTCAAACCTCAGAAGACGTCATCAACTACGCACCAGCCGACAAACCACCGTGTTTCTCTCACGTCCTTCCTAGTGGGTTGAAAGAACACCCTCGCAACAAGGATGACCGTTTGATCAAACTTCTCGGGTCGAAAGGTGGATTCATCGGACTGAGCCAGTTCGGCCCTCACATGGCCAAAGGCAACGATAGCACGGTGGATGACTACGTCGACGCTCTCGACTATGTCATTGGCTTAGTGGGAGAGGATCTTGTCGGTGTAGGATCTGATGCCAGCGAGGGACACGCGCGGCCAAGTGATTTTCTTGTCTGGTGCAACAGCGACAAAGGCTACGCTAGACAACTTACACCATGGGGTAGTCAAAAGGTGGTGAAGCCGTTGGGCAAGCTTGCGGATAGGAGGCAACTGGCTCTTGCGATGGCGAGGAAGGGCTGGGGAGAGGAGAAGATGAGGAAGGTTCTAGGAGAAAACTGGCTTCGATACCTGGAGAAGGTAATTGGGGAATAGAAACGATACGAAAGATTCAATAATGAAGATAGTTCGGATTATATTAACACGAACCCCATGATAACAGAGCGAAGTTGTGAACTCGGGGGGTTGGAACATCAATCATGATTTGTGCCATAGGGAGACTATGCCATGTGAATTATGAACCTGCGCAATCTTGTATTAGTCCTACCAATATTTCGTTCTATGTAATAATATTCCTATACAGAAAACGCTCATAAAAGCCCTCGCAAGCCCTCCAAACGTGGCTCATCGTGTGTAAATTTTCCCTCTCACACGGCATACTGAGACTACCCTATATTCATTCAACCACGCACCAAGTTTTTCTTAATGACCAGTGGAGCCGGGCTATCATTGTGGGCTCCTCAACCATTCCATTGCTTTCAGAACATCACCTCATTAGTTTTTTGGTTCTTCATCCCCTTATATAGTACCTATGCAGTCCGGGAAGTCTCTTGGTATCATGAGGGGTCGACACGCCAACCAACGAACATCAATTTTCGATTCTTCAGCAGCGAAATTGTCACCGCCATGACATGGTCCAAAGCGGTAACAGGGCGCAGAACCATTCCCCGATACGACACCCAATAGAAAGGCAGTAGGCATGCAAGTCGAACAAAGTCGATTCGACTCCCCTCGATTATGCAAGTCGAACATCATCGGTTCGACTCTGGTCGACTATACTCGGCGGGAGAATCGGGATAGTATATAGGACACATTCCTTAGCACTTTCTTATATACCAGCTACCTTAGCTATCGTTACAATTTGGTTGCACTCAATACCTTTGAGCACATTGCTAGACGTGGCCTATACCACCTTTCAAGGCTACGCAACATCATCCCCTACCAACATAAACCTAGCACGACCGGTTTATCCCTTGGAAATACCCTCTGGTCACAGAAATATACCAGAAGATCCAGTAAATAATATTTCCCAAAGGTTAGAACTCTCTTTTACCCCGATATTAGACGTTCCATCAGCTTAGCAATTTTGAAGAAAGTCGCCACCTGCAGCTAACAACGCCTCGTCGAAGGCGCAGCTGTTAGGCGAATCGCTAGGCTTTTCCTCTTTCGAGTGAGGCTGAACACACACTTCCACATACTTATTGGTCACATCTTGGGTGTGGGGCATGTATCCAGAGCCTCGAGGTCTAGATTCATCCCTCCTCCTCGCTCGAGTCTTTTCAGTTTGCATAACATTTCATGACGCTCAGTCTGGTCGTGTCATGGAGATTGCCGCCTCATGCATCGCGTTCGCGCAAGTTGCCGACAAGACCATCCGCACCATTAGAGGCTTTATCATCGACTGCAGGGATGCCCGTGGCGACTTGAGCGCTGTCAACCGGGAACTGTCGGAGCTGAAGCTCACCCTCAATATTCTTGAAGACTTGGTACCGGACGGCAGTCATACTGAAGATCCACTGCCCAGCAGTATCCGGGACGATATTCGAGACATAATTAAAAATTGCCTTGATGCGGCGAAAGACATTGACGATGTGCTCGTGGAGCATCGGGGGAGGTTTGCGGCCGTGAGTTGGGCAGCCACAGGGAAGCAAAAGGTCAACTTACTCAAGGCTGTTCTTGAGGCTCATCGACGCGCCTTGAATCTTGCCGTGGATACAATCACTCTGTAAGATGCCTTGTTATCAGATAGCCCAAGACTCACAGACTAATCACGGCGTCCAGGGCCATGACACAGAGCATCAAGAATGATACTGAAGACATTCTAGAGGACACTGCGGACATCAAACAAGATGCAGCTGACATTAAGGAAGACACGACTAAAATCCTCGACGAAATCGCGAGATTAGAAACGCTCATCAGAAGGAACATCCCAGCCGAAAGCAGCAAAATGTTTCTCCTTAATCGATACCTTTATGACTTGACTTCAGTTGCTGGGTCGGTATGTGGCGACTTCTCTAGACCAGGCAGTCCAGAGTCTATTTCTGAGCGGTAAGATGACCTAGACTTTGCTGGTATCAGTGAATTGATTTTGATAGATCATCGACACTCATTGCTACCGAGACAGCCTCGAACCACGAAGTGTCGAGAGAACCCGAGGCAAACAAGTTGAAGGCGGAAGAATCTGAGGCTAGCACTCGATCTTCAACTCCAAAGCCGTCAGCCGTACCAATGTCGTTACCAGAATCAAAGCCGCCACCCGTATCAACGCCGTTATCAGTACCAACACCGCCACCTGTAAGCGCTCACGATACCGGCGCCGAGAACCACCAAAGACCACAACCAATGGCTGGCAAGTTTTCGGAGAGGGCTCTCGGGAACTACATCAAGTCGCTGCCTATTAGACCTCTCAGAAACCAGCTCATCAAACAACAAAGTCAAACAGTGCAGCGCGTGGAGACGACTCTTCCGCATCCAACCCCTGTCCTTCCCCCAAAGAAGGAGCTCGAGGTACCGCCTGTTCAAGAACCAGACCAAAGATTCACATTGGCCGGTAACGCTGCCCTTGTGCTCTTCGGACAAGAAAAGTGCGTGTTACCGGGGCACAGTGCACTTTCCAAGAGCACTTCTTTCGCCTACTCGGTTGACCCATTCTTATCCCAAGACCGTACATTTCGGTGTGGAAGGGGAATACGCTTGTCAGATGACGAAACGAAGCTCTTTGTGGAATATAACGATCCCGATAACTCGTCACGTGTGAGAGTCTTTGAATTTCCTTCCATGGAGCGGCTGTTAAGCTTCTCACAGAAGAGAGGGCCCGTGACCAACCTTACGACTGACGGATCCATCTTCTGGGCTAGGGACAAGAGTACCGAAAAGTTTGGTGTTTGCAAAACCCTGATTTTCGATTGGATGACGGACCGTTACAAAGACGAAAAGCATGGTATACTCGATTGTTATTCCCTAAACGTCCCCTTACCCATCGACTTGAACCGCGGGCTGTGTCTTCAGCGGCAACATATGAGGGCAGGAGTGGTTGGGAATTTGCACTTATATCGAGTCAAAAGGGTTGGAACTGGAACTGCCCTACCGGGAATCAGTGTTGAAAATGTGATGCTATCAAAGACTCCTGCTGAGGTAACCCAGTGTGGGTGGAACTTTTCCGATGATGGTCGTCATATCGTCAGCTTCTTCAACATCCAGAGCAATCCTGTGGTTGAGACTTGGAACTTCAAGGATGAGTTAGCGACCGAGGGAGCTCTATGGCCAAAGTATCAACAATCTGAGGAAGAATCCTACTCACTCAAACCCCATACTCACCCAAACGGGAAGGCTTGCAACTGTTTTGTTGGCTCAGTCGCAATGGCAGACAATCTGGTGGTCGTTGTCAGCTCTGTCTACAAGCCTCAAATCTCTCCCTTGGTGGATTATTTCGTCACAGGCTGGAAGCTTGGCACGGGAAAAGTTGTGTTCTGTCACGCACTTGGAACATGGGAACTGGGAGACAGCTTCACAGCCAAGCTTTCCCGCGATGCAAAGATCCTACGGATCAGCCGGAAGGCCAATGCCGAAGAGGAGAAGGAGTGGAGGAAATTCCGCGACTTCAAGTCTGCGTGTCTGCACTCGACCTTGGAGATTGACGGTCCAGATCTGCGTCTTGTGCGGAACTATGCGATATTTGATAATGACGATGTGAATGCGATGGAGAAGGATATTGGGCGGACGTTCTTCCTCTCTATGGTGGAGCCTGAGGAGGAAGGGAGGTTATCGAATTGGGTCTTTGACTGTGTTCTCAATCTGAAGAGACTTGATGGGGTCATGAACAAGAAGCTGCTTCCTTTACGTCAAAGATTTAACCAAGATTCCAGAGTAATGAAGACGGATTGAGATTTTAGAGTATGATATCATGAGAATGCTGGAAGTAGTACTAGGTCCATTGTTGGAGAAGGGTGCTGGGGAGAAGTCCGGGATAGAAACTCATAAGGGGTAGCAGAGATTGAGTCTATAATATTCTTGGAAAAACTAAGAGCAAATCTGTAGTTGACCATCTTTAACGTGTCCACTCTCTCGCAAGAAATCCCCAGTAAGCACCCTCACCAAGTCCCAGCCTGCCAGTCCTCTCATTCAAGGATAGTAGTAAACTCAAATCTCTCCTTGTTCGTGACCGAACCATCGGCACCCTCCCGATCCGTGCTTGAGCTGAGGTCCTCCCAAGCCTCAATCAGCTTCAGCTGCTCCTCGCACCGCTGTCTCGCCAAGCCGAGCCCGTCTGAACCCAGGGCAACTCGAACTGCCCAAGTCTTTCCAGCGGCTAGACCCTCCCCCTTAACAACGTCGACGATAGCGTTAACACCCTTCGTCACATCGTTGGGCATGTGCACCTCAGGGTTGGTCGCAAACTTGGTCACAAGAGAAGTGAACAGCGGGGTATAAGCCTCGATAGTAGGGCCGTTAGCCCCGAATCCGGCATCTGATGGCTCACGGGGCTGACCGAGGTTGGTGGGGAAGCCACCAAGCTCAAACGACACACAGCGAATACCAAGAGGTCGGACTTCCTTGTGCAGAGCGTCGACCCAGGAGCTCATGGCAGCCTTGGATGCGGCGTAGAGGGACATGAATGGGAAAGGTGTCCAAGCAGAGCCGGAGGAGGTGAAGGCGATGCAGCCGCTGCCTTGAGCTCGAAAGAGGGGAAGGATGGCTTGGGTGACGCGGATGTGTCCGAAGAAGTTGACTTGGAAAACGGTGTTGACGAGAGCATCACTGGAAGTGTGTTAGCTAGGAGACTGGTTGTGTATCGGAGGGGGCACTCACTCAGCCTCTTCAGCACTGCACATGGTGGACATGCCAGCATTGTTCATGAGAACATCAATCTTGCCAAAGATTGCCCACGCCTTTTCGATCTTTGCCCTAAGATCGACAATGTTGGCGGTAATGTCCAGCTCAAGAAGAGCGATCTTGTCTGAGTTGAGATGGCCAAGACGCTTCTCGACGTTGCGGCCAGAGGCAATGACCTTGTCACCTCGAGCGACAACTTGCTCGATGAGAGAAGCGCCAATGCCAGAGGTGGCACCAGTGATGAGCCAGATGAGAGGAGCCATTGTTGTTGATGTTGGTGGTTGGTTGGTAGGGTAACAAAGTTAATTTGTTGTGATTGAAGAGTCGTTGATGAAGATTGTTGATTGTTGTTTGAGTTTGTGTTGATGATGCTGAAATCGAGTCTATTTTCTGAAAGACAAGCACATCTTTATAGACATCAAGATGCTCCTCTTAATATCCTCAACCTTCAAGGACGAAGCATGTAAGACGGACGAAAACGGTTTGGTCCGAGAAAATGTGGCGCGGACCAACAGATTTCGTCCGTCCGCAATCTATTCGTCCGTGGCATCTCAGCCCGTCAGCACACCTCTCCTCATCAACATCAACCACCACCAAAGACTTGTTTGGTCCGTCTCACCATGGAAGACACTCTTGCAGATCTTGGCACTTCGCTGATTTCGGGGGGGATGTCTGATAGGCCCAGGAAGCGGATGCGGAAGGGGACTCGCAGTTGTACAGAATGTAAGCCACTCTCCTGCCTTCAAAGGGCTGCGCGGTTTTTTTTCGAGCATTAAAGCTGATGTGCAATGCTACTCAAGGTCGAAGACGAAAGATCCGATGTATCTTCCCTCCCAGCAGTTCCATCTGCTCTCACTGTTCGGCCCGTGGCTCTACATGCATCGACCAGAATGAGGGCGCGGACACCATAGAGAATGTCTCACCAACAAGACCGCGGACCTCTACACCCTCTTCCACTTCAAAGAGACGGCCGAGAGTTCAGTCTTTGCCAAGAGCATCCTCACGCCAAGGAGACCTGACGGCACGACATACTCTCGTCTCGGACGAAGAGACCTCGGACATAGAGACGCCATCAGATCATCCACCTCCTCTCGTTGCCGTATTTGATGACACACAGGTACACATCTCGTCCTTGGCAGCCATTCTATGCCCAAGAAGTCTCACGGTTTGCAGATTGATGCCCCGATGCCATCCAGTCGTAGCTCTCGCCTCACCCAGGCGGCAGCCCACAAAGCAAAGATATGCGGCACCCTACGCTCAGCCCTCCCCAGTTACGACGAGATTACAGCCACTCTCTCCAAAAATGGATCTTGGTGGGATAGCTTCCGTCAGAAAACCCGTGCCATTTCTCAAAGTGAGGCTTTGGAACCGCTTCTCTCGTTTGCCGCCCATGCATACACAAGCACCAGCCCAGCCGAGTTAGCCATCTTGGCTGTTGCCTATGCCCGGAGTCTAGGCCAAGGTCATAAGATATTTACTCTTGTAGATACTCTCATCATTGGTGACTTTGCTCTTGCAGCTACATTGGATGGCATGGAATGCTTAGTCTTGCTGGCAAAGACGTACACAGACGTTGGACAGCCCCGACGGGCGTGGTTCACATGGCGGAAGGGCTTAGCCATTGCACAAATGATGGTAAGGCTGATTAACCTGCTTGGGGTACAATTACCAACTGTGAGAATAGGGTATGCACCGTCTTAGTCCAGCGGGTCCTGCTATGCGACAGCGAATATGGTGGGCTATTTATCACGGCGATCGCTTCACCAGTCTGCTTCTGGGTCTGCCTCATGGCTTTAACGATGCCCTTCTTGACACCTCGGAATCGAAAGATGTGGATTCAGGTTCACCCGAGGTTTGGGTTCCCTTATTCATTCACAGGTGTGCAGTCACCGCGGGAGAAGTCATCAACTATCTCATATCACCTGGAAAGCCATCTTTCGCTAAAGCAATGTCGCTGGATGAAGAGATGGATGCCATATATCACTCGGTACCCTCAAACTGGTGGGATATTCCAGAAAAACCACCCAGCTCCCGCATTGAACTCAACAACCTTGTTGACCGACTGTTGATTCATTTCTTCTTCTTCTACATACGAATGTACATCCACCTGCCCCTCCTAAAGCAATCCTCTTCATCAGCATCACAAGAGGTATCCCGGGTCGCATGCACAGACGCAGCCAGACAACTAGTGAAGTGCTTCTTGGTTCTTCATGCCGAGGTTGACGGGGTGAGCCTGTTTGAGTGCAAAACGTCAGACTTTGTTGCTTTCACGGCCGCGGTGGTCATGCTGATCGGAAATCCCATCTCAAGCGATCGCTCCAGGCCCGAAGATCTGCAACTCGTCGCTGATTCGCAGAAAATCTTCCAGGCGTCCGAGGAAGAAGGATGTAAGATGGCCAGTCAGTGCCGAAAGGCATTGACGCTTCTCTCCGGTCCTCCACAGCAGGGAGGGTCTACTCAGGAGATCCCAATCCCTTACTTTGGAAGGATCGTAAGGAGAGTGCCAGAGCAAAGTTCCCGGGTTGGAGACGAAAGAACGACCAGTGCCAATCCTCAGTTAACACCGTCTACGACGGAAGCCTCCTCTTCTGATGCACATAGTACCTGGAGAAGCGCATATAGCTTGGATTACATGGGGTTTACTCCAGGTCTGGCAATGGATGAGATGTGGGGATTTGGGGGCATCCCGGAGAACGACACGATGTCTCCATTTGGACTGGATATTGGCATGATGGATATTGATCAAGACTGGAGCTTATTTTTGCCTTCAACAGATGCCTGAGAAGGGGACTGGAATGTGTTAGGAGGAATGACATTGAATTAATCCAATACCACCCTGTTCTTGATATTTTTCTAGATTCATTACCTCACCTTGCCACACATTAGGTGGCAGGGGTAGATATATAAGTCTATCGTCGAGCTAGGGGGCCGCATCCTTCAACCATGCAAATCCGTCTGCCAGCCTTCCTCTGATCCCGATTCCGTCGACTTCTTGTCCTTACATGCCTCCTTCTTGGGCTTCTTATTGCCCTTGCTGGTAGGTGGATGGTTGGCATCTGCAGCCACTGCCATCAAGGCCAACTCGCTGACAAAAGTGAACGGCAAATCCAAAACGATGTAAATACGGTAGCCAAGGATACACCAACCAGCTAGAAGCATAGGTGTGAACACGGCGAGGGCGTAGGAGAACGCAACCGGTCCAATTTTCCTCCAATCCTCCGCTAGGCATGTGAACATGTTCCACGCTGTCTTCATGACCCAGTAGCTTTCGAGGCAATACAGCGCTGCGACTATTCTGCAAATAGTGACAGCAAATTTCTGTCGATCCGGTGTCGTGATGTATGGCTTCAGGCCCGCGAGGTCGAAATTGAGTTGGGTGAGTGAGGATGAGCGAGGTTTGGGCTCCGTTGGAGGTTTAGCCTTTAGGTCCTGGGAATTCTCGTCCGTCAGTAGGCTGCGCAATGCAAGACTGCAGATGAGTAGGAAGACTCCGAGGACCCAGAAGCTAAGCGTGCCCCCGGGTCCAAATTTGTCCTCTAAAGTGGGTTCTTTGGGTTCTGTAGCGGCGCCGAGGAAGGCTGTAGTAGTCGCGGTTGCAACGGTAGTCGCGGCTGTCAAAGTGACGCAAGTTATAGTAGAAGTAGACGTCGTTACTGCGGTCGATGTAACGACAGTTGTCGAGGTATCTGTGACAGCCGATTGTCCATGGTGGTAGTGATGGTAGATTGTCGTAGCAGGCGCTGGGCCTCTGTGGTGATGATTTCCAGATCCGTGGTGGGTTTGATGAGCCTGGCCAGGTTGATCACCTTGCTGAGTGTCGTGATGGTGGTGAAATTCTGGTCGGGGCATGCCCCCGAAGAACTTCTCTGCCCTATCTTCGACTCCCTTGACGATCTTCTCTACTTTGTCAATCATTCTTTGTGCTCTCTCAACGCCCTCCTCGGTTATTCTCTCTACTCTCTTGGCGCCCTCCTCTGCCTTCCTCTCCGCAGCCTGGAGCGCCTCGCATCTCCAATGCAGCTCGTGCATTCTGAGAAAGGGGCGGGTGTTTGTCGATGAGTGGTGGTTGAACAGGTGGGTTGAGAGAGGTAGTCAAGCCAGGTGAGGAGGGAAACCAGGGTATAAATGATGCCGGCGGCGGGGTTTGTTTGCTTATCGAGTCACCTGAGGTTGATTATTGTTTCTTGCATTGAGTTTCGGTGCTGTTATGTGTCAATAACTCAACTCTTTGTTTGGCCGAAGCCCGCTTCTTGCATTACGTCGTGATGCATCTTGGCCGAGAGGATTATGAGCCGCGACTCCATCAATAAGTTCCTTAAGTTCACTCGAGACTTTTCGATTAAAAAAAGTCCCTTCACCATAATCAGAGATGGCGCCAGATTATTCAAGTGATAGTTCACTATTATTAATTAAACCTTACGCTCCTCAGCTCAGCCGGGTAGAAGCGTAGGGCTTGGACGCCTTGTTGACGTTGGGCACCGCCATTGATCGAACCACTCATGTTTTCAATCTACTTGTTAACACGATATCTGACATTGACGTTGGGCACCTTTGACCAGGTAGTGTTCAGAACTCAGAACAACCATCTCTCAGTTACTAGAACCCGTCCTTCTCCCATTCTCCTTCCGAACCTGACTCCGCAGATGTCTCATCCATTCCTACCTGCCCCCTTGCGCCATGTGCGTCATGTCTCGACTTCTCCATGTGATCGTGGATAGGGCCGCTGCTCAGATCCACGTGAACTGGTAGCAAAGCCAATATGCCGTCCAGTGTGAGCTGCTGATACAGAGTATGATATAATAAGGTCAACAGTCCGGCCGAAAAAATCAGGCTGAAGAGTGCCAGCAGGACAAGAAGGCTGCCAATGATAAGGTCCGAGGAGTCCGCCAACCATGCCCCCGATCGGAACCAGAAGTACCCCAAAACCGTGTTCACGACCCAATAGGCTTCGAGCAAGTGCAGACCCATGATAATCCTGCAAAGAATGGTGGCTAAAATCCGGTGAGGGCGTGTTGTAATGCAGGATTCCAGGCAAGCAAGGTTCCGCTCGGTGTTGCCAAGCGAGGGGGCAAGCTTTTTGGATATGGTCGAGGATTTGATCTTCGTTGCGCCATAACGCAGTAGTTCTGAGACAACTGCAGCGTTTATGAGTAGAAGGAGTGTAAGGACCCAAAATCTGGCCGTGGCCATAGGCCCAAAAAGTTCTTCAAAGCATGGAGTCGCAGCGACGTTGCGGGTGGGTCTAGTAGTCGAAGCTACAGCAGTCGTCGAGCTGATCAGGGCAGTATAGGTTATTGTAGTAATAGAGGTTGCCACAGTAGTCGATGTGATAGTAGTAGTCGAGGTTTCGGTAGCGGCTGGTTGTCCATGGTGATAATGATGGTAGGTCGTAGCAGGCGCCGGGCCACGACCATCATGGTTGTCAGAATGACCGTGAGGATAACAAGATCTTAGTAGGGACTTATTTCTGACAAGCTCTTCTGCGTCTTTGGCGACTTTCTTGGCAATCTTCTCGACGTCTTGAGCCAGCCGCTCTGCTTTTTGAGCGGCAGCCTCAGTCATCTTCTCTGCTTTCAGCTTAGCCATGTCTGTTTCGGTTAAATAAAATTTGCAGAGTGGTTCGAGGAATGGGCGATCATTTAGATCCTTGAGTCGCTTGAATTGGTTGGTAGGCATTTTCTTTTGTGGTGAGGAAAAAGCGAAGTCTCTTACTTTGCAGCTAGGTCACCGCAGCTTTATAAGGCCACCAGGAAGGTTTATTTATGTGTTTTTTGTTGAGTCGTCTGAGGCGCAGCCTGCAACTATCATGTTTGTTCGCTGCGGTGTTTTATAATGTTGACTTTTACGAATGTCATCTGAGTTGTGTTGTCCCCCCGGATGATACTCCCCCTTGGAAGGACAAGTGTCACTATGAAGCAACGTCTACACCGGGAAGCCTTGACTTGCATGGCAGCTTGTGTGCGTAGTGACCCATTTTGGCCAAGAGGGTATTTGAGCAAATAAGGATTTGATCATATTCTGAAAAGAGCGATCGCATATATGATACTGAAGGCCCTTGTCTATTCTGAAGAACACTATAACACGTCGTCGGAGATGGCGGCATATCATACCAAGTCGTCGTTTCGCCGCGGTTAACCGAGCCGTTCCTCTACAGCCGAGGATACCGTTCAGTGATATTTCTGATCAAGTCCATGTCCCGGTTTTGACTCTGCAATAAAGTCTGGTTGCCTAAAGTCAATATTGATCCCTGTAAACCTGTAAAATAAGACGAGTGGGATATTGCTGCATCGAGTTCGAACATTCGTGATGGTATTATAGTATCTCCAGTTTCAGTACCGGCGTTGAGGCGTCTGTCCTTGTCTTTGCAAAGGCGAACTTGGTTAGGCGAGCCAGCATAAGGTCAGATGCATCATATAAATGCATCAGCTCTCAAATTTGATCTGCGTCTCAAATCCATCGTCTACTAACTGGTTACATTTCCACACGTGTAAACTTGTTATCACCACCGACTAAAGTCTCTCTGCTTCTAGAAGATGAAATATTGATAGCATACCGCCATAGATGAAGTAGACCATAGAGTTGCTTGCCCTCGATATCAAGAAGAACTGACAGCCAATATGGTGCGTTAATGCAAAACACAGATAAAGAGGTCTCTTGGCAGAGATTAGGCTTCGCCTGTATGAGAATATCACCATAACGTTTTGATCTACACTAGGTAACACGTCACCCGCTGGTTACCCGGCGAAGTTGGCGGTATAATCAAGTTTTCCAGGCATGTATCAACAGCAGCTGCGTCAAGACGGCGTATTACCCCGTGTAATGCATTATACATTAACCTAAACACCACACCACAACCTACCATTGTCGTTATGCATTCTCTCATCTAGCAGCGCAGTTAGTCACATTGAATTATTACCAAAAAGAAAACAACACACCTAGAACAACGGAAGATGGTATCCAATTTCCACTTACGGTCCTGCAAGTGACATGGAACCGGGTAGTAACCCCATCATATCTAAAATCTCGGCACGAATTGCCAAAATTCCCACTATTGAGAAGAATTTAGTCAGGAGTAACAAGTAATAAGCAAGTTTCTTTCATACTTTCTTTGCCAAGTTAACCAACCATCACCATTACCGAGACACTCGTCAAGCGAAATGCTGGTGGCGCCGTATCCACCGTCGGCTCTTCTACACGAGCAGAGGAACTTCTGTTCGGTACGAATTGTGCAGCTGCGACAACTTGCTGCGTAACTACGTTTTTCAAGGAGCTTGCTTTCGCTGATGTCACCACTGCGGACTGCAACTGGTTCAGGAGCAAAGCCCGGGTTAGCCGGGGCTGCCATCGAGACGGCAGCTAGAATGGTGGTGATAAGAAGAATTGGCTTGATCATGGTCGTAGAACGGCGGCTTTCGTTGAAATAGAAAGAGATCGCGCGAGGGCGGCCAAAGACTATAGGTATGATAGGTGGTAGCGATGAGTGACGTTGGTCTTTCTTTGTGTTTGTGGGAAAGGAGTCAGAGTGGTCGTTTATATAGTTGACGAACGTTGGCCTTCTTTGCTTCAGCGACGTCCCGTGGCCCTGCTCAGGGATTATAATGATTCCACCAGAGATGGTCATGCTCGCCACACCTTAAAAGTCCGAAAACGGAAGGATTCAGCGCATCGGCGCGGGTTTGATGCAAAAACGGAACTCACAGTCAAGCAACCTAACGGCTTTCAGGTGTTTAAATGCCGGTAAGACGCCTGTCAGATCACGCCGTGTGAGTAGTAGCTTACCTACCTACTTAACTACCCTAGGTTATATCCACCAGACGAGTTCAATGAATTCGTATCAAAGCAGAGATCATTTGGTAAGTTAACAGCTTCCTCTTTTGCTTCTACCCCTCTTAATGCGTCACTATCGATTCATGAGCCTCATAAAGAGAAAATCAGTCGCAATCTCACAGGACACAGGGTCTAGTGCCCCATTAGCATGTCCTCCCTCTGATCAGGCCCTCTACCCGTCTGACTGCATGAAGTCCCGCTTTCTTCCCCTTTCAAGCCAGGCACGTGGGATGGTGAATGCGGGAAAAGAAGCTTAACGAGCGCGGCATACAACCGAGCAAGGTAAATGGATTGAGTCTTTTTCTCTCCCTGGTATCTATGATGCATGAGAGGTTCGATAACATGTGAGATAAAGTCTTGGCTTGTGTGCGCGCTTACTTCGCAGCGAATGTGGACCGATGAGTCCCCGCTCAGAGCAGAAGCAGAGATGAGAATTCACAATGTGTGGCAACCAACCTTTTCTAAGGGACGTTCCGATTTCTGGCTTGGGGATATAAATTCCTCTGCCGTCTTTATGAAGTCAATCGAAAATGCTGTCCATCTTATAACACCCACTGTCCTCATCAACGACTTGCTATGGTAGAGAATGGATTCGTGTCCTCGGAGGCTTTCGTATCGTTTCTGGATTCTCGAGATCCAATCTTGAAGACTGTTGTCTGCCTTTAATAGGCGTCGACTGTCTACAAATTTATGCCACGATTATCAGTCCTAATCCAAAGGATCCAAAAGGCTTTGCTTGACAATTTTTGGGGAGAGGAATACCATTGCTTTGACTCAATCTGCAGCCGTGAAGGGGGTTTTCGGCTCAAGGATGCTCGCCTCCCAACACAACTCAGCCCGCAAGTTTGCATGGAGATAATTGCTCAGTTCAAGATTCCATCCTTATTCTTTCCAAGATAAGTAAAGATGGCATCGCTGAAGCAACGCCTTTTACTAAACTGTGGCCGCAGACTGTAAATGATCCAGCAAGGGAATACGAAGCTTAGCAGGTCACACAAACTCTGGGAAATATCGGCCGCTCAGGGCTTGCGATGCTCACTTCGCCAGGTGTTGAAGCCTTACTGGCGGAAGCTGTTGTGAGTATCAAAGACTCAGGTCAGTGGGTAGGAGACGTGGATGCTATGATAGCACTTGGATACGACATGATCTACCAGGTGAGGCCTAACCACAACTGTAGTCACGAGCCTCACTCTCTTCCAACGACTACGATCATCTCAATCAAATGCTAGGATGAGCTGCGAATTTTTCTCGAAGATTTGGAAGTCGTTCAAGCGAGTGGGAATTAGGTGGCTCGACTGGCAGCAACTGCTTATCTTGTTCAAAGGATATTACTGGGAGAGTTGAGACCTTGTAGAAATTTTATCTGGTCTGAAAATGTCTGCTGGGCTTGTATTGACTTATAAGGCCTGTATTTAGGTTTATTAAGAGAATCGAACTTCGTTGCAGAAATGACCTCCTGTTTGAGAGAAAGCAAAGGCTGAGTGCCGAGGTCCTTGATACCGACCGATGCCGGATGCCGAATCCCCACTCGGAGGATATCAAAGTGTGGGGGGTTCCCAAGATCAGATCGGTTGAGAGGAAATCAAGCCGTCATCTTCAACTACCTTTATCGTTCTCGTTCTCTCTAGACCAAACTTTCGATCAAGTCTCAATGTGCGACTTTTCTTGTTACAATGGAACCAGCGAGGAATGGCTCGCCCTAGAGCGCACCTTTCCACCCCCGGCTCATCCGGAGCCGAGTCTCGCTGAGATGAAGAAGCAGGCAAATGAGGAACGAGAAGCCTTGTCGAGAAAAGCGATGAAAGTTTTGGCACATCAGGTCAAGACTTGCGACTATGCTGTCCCATCTCGGGATAGGAGTACTATCGAGGCTCGAAGCTACAGACCCGTCAACGTGCCAGAGGACACGGTGCTCCCACTGTACATGCACCTACAAGGCGGCGGCTTCATGTTTGGCACGCTAGACTCTGAAGATGCGATATGTACACGGATTGCTTGCGGTTCAGAGGTTGTTGTTCTGAATGTTAACTACAGACATACACCAGAATTTACGCATCCGACACAATGGAACGATGCGGAGGATGCATTCGAATGGGCGCATGATAACATGGAAAAACTATGCTGCAATCCGAATAAGGTGGTTCTTGGGGGGATATCAGCTGGCGCTTGGGTCGCTTCGTCATTGACGCTGGACAGGCATCTCAACAGGGAGAATAATCGTCGCCCACCTCTTGCTGGACAGGTGCTGATGATTCCCTGCCTCGCACACCTCGACTGCTACGAACCACAGCTGAAAAAGATGAAGCATCATTCTGTCTCATCTTACAAGGAGAATGAGTGGGCGCCGTTATTATCTGTGTCTGAGCTACGATACTTTACCAGCTTTCTCAAGATCGAGAATCCAGATGTCAAGGATGTTAAGCTGAACCCGGGGAATGCGACACCAGCGCAGGTCAAGGGTATGCCGCCGACAGTTCTCGGCATAGTCGGGTTGGATCCTTTGAGGGATGAGGCCCTCCTGTATGCCAAGATGCTGACAGAAGCTGGGTAGTTTGCTTGCTTCATTATCCATTTAGCCGTCGCTGATGAGATGTAGGGTGCCTACCGATATCAACTTGTTCATCGGGTTACCACATGGGTTCCGGTCGTACGAAGAAAAACTATCGGCTTCAGCTCGCTGGGATAGGGTAATTGAAGAAGGAATATGCTGGGCTTTGTCAGGACCAACTCCCACCAACGAGTTTCACGTAAAGACGTGAATGCGACATCGACGATCTTTACGACATGGAGCGACACCGTTAGCGTCACGAGCTGGAAAAGAAGCATTTAAATGGGAACCTTGTTCATGACACCATCTTATTTGCAAGCAATATTTTTCCAACAAGGAAGCTGGCTGTTTGTTTCTCATGCGCCCGACTTCCATGTTTGGTGCGACTTGCGGCGGTGGGGTTACGTCAAGACGATCCGATCATGCCGAGGTAGATCCAATCAGAAGGGACGTGATTAGAACTGCTGACGGACTTGGTGTGAATGGCAATTCCGGGGTAATCTTGCGTGCTTTTCTTTGTGGCATAATTAATTCGGGTAATCCGATGAATCTATGTCATGTTGAATACATGTACCACCTTGTACGATATCATCAAGAACGGGGCATTTGACTCAAAAGACAGAAGGCCCTGCACACCGTTACACATCCCCCACACTCTTGATTCCACACAAGCCCGAGCCATTACCAATTCAGCCCGCGGAACTTACGATGAGGCGGGCCGCTCCATCCATGACGCATATTTCCCCCACGGAACCCCCAGACGCCGGTCAGCAGAGCTAGGCGATACCGGACGGTCGGTCTGAAGATCAAGGTGGCACGCGGGTCTCAGGGCAACCCAATCACCCTTGGTGATGTTCGTCGTACAGGCTTGATTGCACCATCAAACCCCGCGTCTTCGCAAGGGAGGATCTGGCTTTCCTTTTCTGCAAAGTTACATGATTTCTCTCGTGTGTTGGTCAAGGGTTTATTTATATGCATTCGAGTACCCCTCCCCTGGACACCATGCAGGACCGATTAGAAACGGAACGTCTGCTCCCCGACGATAGCAGCATGCCCTCGAACCCAGACACGCTGCAGGGCGAGCGCAAGGCCTATGGCTCGTTCAACGACGATGATGCGAGGAGGGATAGTCTCGCCGAGACGACCGACGATGAGGGAATCATTCCCAAGGACGCGCTGGACCCTGTGTACGAGGCCAAGGCTCGGATACTGAACCGTGCAGTGAGTGTTCTCATTTCCCCGCCTCGGGGCGTTTTTGACCGAGGTTTTTCTTCAGATTCAAGATATTGGCATGGGAAGGTATCAGTGGGAATTATTCGTCGTCATCGGATTTGGATGGGCCAGCGATAATCTGTGGCCCATTGTCACGTCGCTCATCTTTACCCCAATCGCCAATGAATTCAGCCCAGATCGACCCCCGTACTTGACCCTGGCACAGAACATTGGACTCTTAGCAGGGGCCATGTTCTGGGGATTCGGCTGTGACATATGTAAGTTGTATTTCCCTCTCAATGTATCAAGTACTGATCAGAGGTAGTCGGTCGAAGATGGGCTTTTAACCTCACCCTCGGGCTCACCGCCGTCTGGGGCCTCGTCGCCGCCAGCGCCCCAAACTTTGCAGCCATCGGCATCTTCGACGCCCTGTGGTCCTTCGGCGTCGGCGGGAATTTGCCCGTGGACTCGGCCATATTTCTCGAGTTCCTCCCCGGGTCGCACCAGTACCTCCTCACCATCCTGTCCATAGACTGGGCCATCGCGCAGGTCATTGGCACGTTGATCGCGTGGCCTCTTCTGGGCAACCTCACGTGTCAGCAGGATGAGACCTGCACGAGACAGAAAAACATGGGGTGGCGATACTTTGTCATCGCCGTCGGTGGGCTGACTCTTCTCATGTTTCTTGCTCGGTTTTTGCTTTTCAAGATTTATGAGTCGCCAAAGTATTTGATGAGCAAGGGGCGTGACGAGGAAGCTGTGAGGGTGGTGCACAAGGTTGCCAAGAAGAATGGCAAGACTTCGACGTTGACTTTGGAGGATCTCAAGGCTTGTGAACCTGATGGATATGTTGCGCGGACCGATGCCGGGGCTGCGTTGAAGAGGAATCTTCAAAAGGTCAACTTTAGCAACATCCGGGCCTTGTTCATCACCAAGAAGCTGGCTCTCAGCACCAGTCTCATCATGGCCGTTTGGGGCCTCATAGGCCTTGGATATCCCCTTTACAACGCCTTTATTCCTTATATCCAGGCCACTCGAGGAGCAGACTTTGGAGACGGCAGCACATATCTCACCTACCGCAACAGTCTCATCATTGCTGTCCTCGGTGTGCCCGGTGCACTTCTTGGAGGTTGGCTCGTGGAGCTACCTCGCATGGGACGAAAGGGCACATTATCGCTGAGCACAGTTCTCACGGGCGTGTTCCTCTACTGCTCAACGACATCATTGAGCAGCGCATCTTTACTGGGCTGGCAATGTGCCTTTAATTTCTTCAGCAACATTATGTACGCCGTATTGTACGGATTTACACCCGAGTTATTCCCTACACCTCAGAGAGGAACCGGTAATGCGCTGGCAGCAAGCTGCAACAGAGTATTCGGGATTATGGCAGTGAGTACTAGGCATAGCGTGCGCATTTTACACAGTGTACTGACAAATATAGCCCATCATTGCGATTTTTGCAGACCTCGAGACATCAGCACCCGTCTACACCAGTGGTGCTCTCTTTATCGCTGCGGGACTCCTGGTGCTTATCCTGCCTTTCGAATCCAGGGGAAAGGCAGCACTATAATGAAGGATTAGGAGACACCCCCAAACAACTGGGATCATTTCATTTCTGTTTGTACTAATAGCTGACCATAAGACTGGGCCTGTATCAGAGTAGACTACCACTGCATTGGCAGTGAGCTGTTTTGCTTGAATTTTCCATCTCGGGGACAACCTGCCTATTCAGTTGTCCTCTGATTTCTTTTTCTTCTCATCCCTCTCCTTGACAAGATCCGTCTCAAACGACAAGCCAGCCTCCTTGCGTAAAATTCCATACATGGACGAAGAATCCAGTGGTCTCTCCTCGGCCTCCGAGAACCGACTAGCCTCCTTGAGATGTTTAATCGCCACCTCTGCCACTTCTAATCTTGTACCCGCTTGTTCTGCACAGGTGATGCCGTGACCGACGTCTTTGAGAGCTAGGCTGAGATCTGACCAGGGTCTGTCGCCTCGCGCTGGCATGTATGCTCCCGTTGTGAGCCGTTGGGACATAGACAAGGCGAGGGGACCGTATTGTTGCTCAATTAGGGCTTCGAGGTTTTTACTGCCCAGACCAGACTTTTCTGCCAGAACGTGTGCTTCTGCCACTATTTCCATCATACCAGCGGTGATGAAGTTCCTAGTTCTTGTTGTTAGCCTCGTACTTCAACAGCTTGGGGAAACCTACCCTGCTGTCTTCATCATGCTAGACTGTCGCACATCCTCACCAACACGAATCACCCCCCTTCCCATAACACCCTCCAGGTAAGGACTAATAGCTTGCACAGCATCGTCAGGCCCAGCAACAATCCACAACAGCTTTCCTTGGGCAGCAACCGGGCTAGCTCCAAAAACTGGTGAGGCAATAAACTTGGCCCCCTTCTCGGCCAGTCGAGCTTGCGCCTTGGCTGATGAGTCAGGATGGACGGTTGAAGTGTCTGCAACAACCTTTCCAGTAAATTGATTTTCTGAAGATGGATCAATAATGGCATCTAGTGTTGATTCGAGGGCTGAGTCGTCGCTGAGGGACATGAACACGATGTCTGAGCTTGCAACGAGTTCTCGGGCTGTTGGTGAGGGTTGGCCGCCAAGGCCTTTGAGTGAGTCTCCACGAGAGATAGTGCGGTTGAAATAGTGAAGACTAGGCGCTCCGAGGGAAACCAGGTGCTTTTGAAGGTTTGTGGCCATGGGCAAGCCCATGGACCCAAGGCCTATGTTATCATCAGCGGGGCAACACTAAATACGCAACAGGAGAACGTACCTATCCATCCAATTTTTGGGAAAGCCATTGTATAGTTTCTTTCACTTGCTGACAGGTAATCGAGATGTAAGTGTTCCGATGCTTGGCCTGATGCATGAGATATATCCTACGAACGCTGAGTCAGGCCATCTCGGATGTCTTCCGGTGTACCCCGCAACGTCGGATATCAACCGAGGGGATTCGCAGCCTCAACACTCTTATCTGAAGGCCTGGACATTGGACTTGGAGTCACACGTAAGATCAAGAGTCATCTTACTCATAGGTCGTATCTCAAGTCCTGTTCGGGAATTATGTTTGTCCCAAGGATCATTCATTGACTCACCGGGGGCCCACGATATTGATCATCGATGTTTAACTATTCCGGTGGGCATGGATCTAGCGATACGCGTGTATTCTTCCAATTTCATCACTATCTTAGCTAATACAGCGGTTTTGCACTTCATCGTTGGTTTTTCGTACGACATCTTGTCGAATGTTTCGTCTTCGCCTCATTTCTAAATTCGGAGATACCACTAACACCGTTCTAATATCCGAATCAAGTCATCTCTCACTCAACACCGACCAACCTCTCTCAATCTACACGCATAGAGGCAACTCATATGGTGAGAATGCCGCAATATAAGTTTGTCACCGTACAGGGTGATGATGGAAAACTCTCCAAGGTGTCGAGTTCCACTCGAAGCCATGCCGTTCGCGCAGGCCTCCGAAAGACCAAGCGTCGGCCGAGGAGCAAGGCAACGACAACATTTAGTGGCTCTGCGGAATCACAACAAGATGTAATCTATGGCTTCGGGTTATCCTTGAAGTCTGTCTGCCCCAGCTGCGTTGATCCATTCAACAGCCTGCCCGTCCCTACAAATCTCCAAGTTGATCACCTGGTCAAGTACCGTGAGTTCACCAACTGTCACTTGAGATTTTACCTAACCACCCTGCTATGAGCTGCCAGTGCTGTCCAGATATAGTATCGGTCCAGACGCGGCTGATCGTTCAAGGGCATGGTTCCCTTATGCTCTACAAAGCGTGCCAATGATGCACGGCACTCTTGCTATGGCTGCAGTACAGTGGCGAGCGGAATGCCCATTACTCGAGCAGTCTATTCAAGTAGAAGGATTACGCCAAAAGGGGGAAGCAATGCGTGAGATTGGGAGCCGATTAGCACAGGACCATTCCGGCTACGATCATGAAATGGCCTTTCTCATGTCCACGATGGCAACTCTAGCTATTGTCGAGGTAGCATCCTTCATTGGTAAGGCTTTTATATGCTAACGATATTCTAGGTCTCTGATGGTGGCTTTGATGCTGCCGAGATACACTTAGAAGGGGTGCAGAACCTCTTCAGCTTGCGGGGTGGCCATGACAGCCTCAAAGATTACTTTATCCTTTGCAAGTCAATCAACATGTAAGCAAGGGCAACTGAATCTTCTTCAAGTTCGCTAACACGAAGGCCCAGTGCCGATATACTAGTGGCCACAGCGTTAGGCCAGGGGTTGATATTCCCCCTCATGCATACGGATCAACCTCAGATTCCACCAACAATCCTAGAGCATCCTTTTGACCCTCCGTTACATGATTCAGTACCAGATGCTTCTGCTTGTTGCTCATGGATATTCACCAAGCTGAGGCAGTTGCTCTTAGCGAATCAGTCTTCACTGATCTCGGCTGATGACCTACGAACTCTGCTCAACCTTGTGGATGATTCAATTTTGCGACATCTCTACAAAGACTGTATCGATCAATCCGATGCTAGTCAACGATCCCGTGCGCTCGTCTTGGCTGCTCAGATCTTCACGTATGTGACACTACGCCAAGTACCTCCGAGAAGCCCACTCGTCTGCCGGATGTGCCGCAGACTGCAGAAAATGATGGAAGTGGACCAACCTGAAGAAATTTGGACAGAGCACAGGGAAGCATTGTTGTGGATAGCCTTCATTGGGCTGCTGGGGACTGGACAAGGGTGTCCAGAAGGAGGGTGGTTCTTGGATCTTTTCAACTCCACCGTACGAGTACTTCAGCACAAGTCTTATTTCGGAAGCGACGGCATTCTCGGGACATTGTCTGCCTTTCTTTGGGATGAAACTCTTTGTCCGCGATTACTCGCCAGCCTGGAGGATCCTAGCTATCTTGAAGTCTAGACTATGATTGGGTGCTCAAGGAGGCACCAAGCTCATACCATCCCGAATAGGAAACATGTTTGAAGAGTATTTGTCACACTGTATGCCTCATATGGAGGATCACCAACCACTGGAGTAGGATATTGAGCCGGAACTTTAGGTATAAAAGAAGAGGTAATTCCGCTATTTATCTAGTTCAGCCAGCACCATTCTTCTGCATCATCTTACAGCTACAACGAAAACATGACAGGCGAGCTCGTTCTTCTCACAGGGGGCACTGGCTTCCTCGGATACGCCATCCTGGTCGACCTCCTCAAGAGCGGCTACAGAGTCCGTGCAGCCGCTCGTTCACAGTCCAAGGTTGACAAGGTTTTGGCAGCGCCTTCTATTTCTGCCCTTGATCTTTCCTCAGATCATTTATCCTTCATTATGATTCCGGATATGACAGCCCCTGGCGCGTACGACAATGCTGTCCAGGGTGTCGACTTGATCGTCCATGTGGCTGCACCTCTCCCCTCAGGCGAGACTTCCAAAGACAGCCCTGAAAATGCGTTTGTCAAAGCCTCGGTCGAGGGAAACCTAGCCATTCTCAAGTCGGCCAACGAAAAGGGCAAGTCAGTGAGACGCATCGTCATGACCAGCTCCACAGTTGCCATCGCCCCAGCAGACGTCTATGTCACGGACACTAAAGAGCGAGAGGTTCTGCGTGGACCTGATAACCGTGTGACTTTCCCTCCACCCCCTTATGACTCTGAGCTTCGGGCGTACTGCGCGAGCAAGGCAGCAGCCCTCAACGCCGCCGAGGCTTTCGTCAGAGACAACACCACAAACTTTGACTTGATCTCCATCATGCCATCCTGGATCTTTGGAAAGGACGAACTCTTCACTAACACCCAGGATATTCGCACCGATTCTACCAAGATCCTCATCAACAACTTGTTGACGGGAAACCAGGGCGTCCCTGCAGTCGGAAACGTCGTCCTCTGCGCAGATGTGGCTCGAGCACATGTCAGGGCATTGGACCCAAACATCCAAGGCAATCAGTCGTTTGTCCTCAGTACTGAGGTGAACTGGGAAGATACCATTCCTATTGCCAAGAAGCATTTCCCTGGGGCGTTTGCATCTGGTCTCTTTAAGGAGGGGAGCCCGCAGCCAACTCTTCCGATCAGATGGGACTCTAGCAAGGTGCGTGTGAAAAGCCCCTCCAATACTTACTCAATTACTTACAAGGCATTAACAGACTCGAGATATTCTCGGTATCGATCTAGCCACATATGAGGTCATGGTGAAGGAAGTGGTTGGTCAGTATCTGGAGCAGGCCGAGAAAGAGAACAAGTAGTATACTCTGGTTCTCACGTATGGTGAGAGTGTTAAAAGCAAAAGGGTTAGCACATCAGAGCCTTGTTGGGTCTTATACTTAAACAGAGAGGACATATTGGATGCAAAGCGGATAATTCCTGTAATGCTACACTGCTCCCAAGGCCCAGCGACGAAGGCAGCAAGGGTTAGAAAATGAATTCAATACAAAGCTGCCTGATGCGGATATATGGAGACAGTCAAGTTGCTACACCTTCACTCACACCCTACCGAATCCTGCGGCACCTCCTGTCCCCTGCCTAGCTATCCCAGCCCCTATAACGTTTTCAGAGTGATGGATAATCTCCGTTTTAACCCCAATGCGGCCGTCCGGCGCCACAAGGACTTCTTCGCTGCTGTTATCATCCAGCCGATTGTTGATTCGATTCTCAAACTCGATCTTGGTTGTGGTGGAGGGTGTAGTACGATCTCGGCTCATTGGGCCAAGAGGCATCGGCTTGAAACCTGAGAGCTTGTCGCTGGACATGCCTGAACTGCCGAGTAGACGAGGAGCGTATCTTTTAGCAATGGCTTTGTACGAGGGGATGGAGGCGGCGAGTATGCCTATGTTCGTTTCGATGACGGACCAGTACATGGCGCCTGCAATGACCCAGGTTGGATCGTCGGAGCTGAGCATCGGGGGGATGTATGTGATTCGGATGATGGAGGATACGCAAGCACTAGATGAAATCGATGTTAGCTCATGTCTTGAGCCAGCGGACAATGTCGAGAGTGCCTACAAAAGTCCCAGACCCAAAATAATGGCCAGACTGATCTTCTGCCGTCTAGACACCCGGAGCTTGATGATCAGGGGAATTGGTAGCGTGTATGTGAGAACATCCGTCATGATGTTGACAGCTGCGTTGGCCAGGTAAAAGGCATTGATGTCGACGCATTTCTTGTCTTTGGGAAGAATTGTGACGTCGTATGCTCCACGAATAGGCGAACATTGGAAGATGCAAGCCAACACATTTGCACCAGCCTGGCAGCCAACCACTCCGACCATGACAAGAGCAACCTTTCGCAGCTTTGGGTCGCCTAGTCTCATGTAAAGGGCCAGGACCGAGATCTTGATGAAGCCCAGGCAAGCGTTGTAGAAGATTGACGACAACCAGACGATCTGGGAGTAGTCAATCATGTTCTGGGTCCCTCGCTTCTCGACGTCGATGTAGTGGCTACCGAGGCCATGTTGTACAGCTGTGCATGATGAGGAGAAATTTTTCACCTAGAATTTAATGCATCACTTACAAGCAATCGTGCAGGCGATGAACGACCATGATAACAGCTTTCATTGTGTCAGTGCTGAGTACGTTCGGGTGACGAGGCTCTCCTTACCACTCCCACGCATATTAGATCTACACGAGGTCAATATGGATCGAGATTGAATGGAGCGGATGAAGAAGTGGTACTCACAGTCATCGGCTCCCAGAGATCTGACGATAAAGGCTCGGGCCCAAATACGTAGGACAATGGCGAAAAAGGATATCACAGCAAAGATAATAGCAACCGAGGTGACAACGGGACCTTGAGTTTCCGCCATGGCTGCATGTGGAAGCGGGCCAGAAAGAGGATTTCGATGTTGAGCCTCAAGCACTCCTTGCAGAATTGCCGGAGCAGAGTTAAATAGAGCCGGACGACTTTTGAGATGCCATGGAGAGGCTATGCAGCTCTATGGAGACGAGCAGTTGTTCTCCATCTGCCGCATGCGAAATCGTCTTTACTCAGACAGGCATGATACTCCCGCTCTTGGCGCTTGTTGGACACCAACCGTCCATGTCGCCCGTCTACGACAGCCCCATCGAGCAACCGTTGGGTTTTCTCAACGGCCAAGAAATTACCGTTTCAGCTGGGCCGATCAATTTAGCGATCCTGTCCGTAACGCCGACGGGAACTGTGAGGCATGTGGATGAGATTTTGGCTGAAAAGAATTTCATGCTTGTGATCGTCAGGGGAAGCACCAATGCATTACCTGACGGACTCAGCCAACACGAAATACAACCAACACGACGTATCATGAAGTGGGCAGTGCCAGTGGGTCATCAACGACTCTGCGTTGGTTGTTATTCTTCGGTTAAGGTTGGAAGTGTCCAAGATCGCCCCCGTGCAGATCGAGGCGAGCAAGATGGTTACAGGGGACGGAAGAACCGGTTGGAATCCGCGGCTGGTGGACGAAAAACTCCGGCATGTGCCAACACAACGTTGTATCGCCCCAGTGAAATTTCCTCCAGTTCCACAATGGCCAAGAAAGCAATGGCATCCGAGGGACAGTCTACTGATTCGAGGTGAAAAAAACCATGGGTATTCTGAAAAGAGAGGTAATGCTGTGAAAATGAAGTTTCTATTCAATGTTCAAGCAGACCAGTTGTAGGGACGTGCTTGGACGACATCTTTTCTGTCCAAGCTCGTGAAAATCGTAGATCTGCGGAGTCGCAAAGGATCTGCACTTGTATGGGTTCCATACCAGGGTACCCTCGAACCCCCTCCAGCTAAAATACGAGACTGATGACCCCGAGGCCACAGGCGGTTACAGGCTGTTGGCAAACCAGTTTTACTGCCTGCGTAATGCTAAACTATGACAGGCATAACCGTGTAACCCAGTACCCAAGGCAGCCAGCGGTTCCCGTTGGGCTTGAACAGCACCTCCACCAGGTTAGGCTGCTCCTGTTGCTACCTGTCAGGGAGATGCCGTAGGAAATGAAGGTCGGCCACCCAAGGTACAGGAGGAGAACAGTACCTCCAATCTCAGGAGTACTAACTGCAGTTCACAGAACGATGGTAGTCAACGCATAATTGTTCCAGTGCCGAGGCTGCGGTATATTAGCATTCACAGACATGCGTCATGTTTATGTGCAGACCAGGTTGCATACCACACCTTCTCCAAAGGCTGTACCTGACAATGGAGCATTTTTTCGAGAAAGCAAGTCCAGTTTCCTTGTCGCAACAGCGTGCGTATCATCTCGGTTTAGTTAACGGAAGCAGATTATCCTGTGGAGAACTTGAATATCAGTGACCAACACGCAGGCTCTGCGTTGCAGTGAAACAGTTGGAGATCCTTCCAATATGCAACTCTCCCCACTTTACCGCAGACGGCACATCAATCATGGGCAATTTCAGATCTTGGTCTTCAACGGATCCATGCTCGGTGGGTAATGCCGAGGGATGTTCCCGGTGCACCGACGTAGTTGGATCGACAACCAACGCAACCCACCATCGCCTACCGCATGAGGAATTTCTGTGCACTTGTACGGGACCAGTTACCTGTTGAAGAGTTTCCCCCGCGGCAGTTGCGTCAGATCTTCGCTTTGAAAGATGGAACCCTCGCAATCGACCGACTTGGATAGGGGCTAAAGAGATGGGTGCTTGAGCCTTGGCAATGCCTGTCCCTGTCCCTGCGTCTGGGTTACAAATGATAACCTTCTGCACTCCCAGAGCGGCCCGGCTTACAATTTCCTTGCAAACAATTGGTGCCTTGCAGCTCATCACCGTCACTGATAATGGCTGTGTTGAGCTTCGCCAACCTCGCCCTCGTGGGCGTTGGCTACGTCGTCTTGAGTTTCGCTTACCAGATTGTCAAGTATCGCTTTTTTCACCCCCTCGCCAAATTCCCCGGCAACTTCTGGGGTAGTGTGACGAGGTTATGGATCACCTACCACAATGTGAAGGCCGATGAATGCGCGACGTTTCAAAAGCTTCACCAACAGCATGGTATGAAGATGTGACAACAACAAAGCGAGCATTATCTCACGTAATATCCAGGACCCGTCATCAGAATCACACCGACGATGCTTCTCGTGAGTGATGCGACAAAGCTCCCTCAGATATACAGCCGCGGCGCGAGCAAGTCCAAGCATTACATCACAGGAAGCTTTGGAAAGGAGGAATCCCTTTTCAACATGCAAGATGCCGCCGTACATGCCAAGTATCGCAAGATCGCCGCGTCTCCCTATAGCTTCAGCAACATCAAAAAGATGGAGCCGTTGATCGACATCAATATCCAAGCATGGATGGATAAGCTGCAGGAAAGGTTTGCCTCGACACAAGAACAGTTCGACTTTGCGCCATGGGCTGTGTACATGGCGTACGATATCATTTCAGAAGTCGGCTTTGGGGCTCCTTTCGGCTTTGTCGAGGCAGGTAAGGATGTCGAGGGTCTGATCAAGGGATTCCATGATGGCCTTACACCTTTCGGCATCATGGCGAGACTGTATCCTTTTACCAATTGGGTCAAGGGCACGTTTTTGGGCAAGTATATGGTTGCAAGCCCTAAGCAGGACTCAGGTATTGGAACCTTGATGAGATTCCGCGACCGTTTGATCCAGCAGCGGTTCAAGGACATTGAAGACGGCACCACCAGTGGCCGCATTGACCTACTCCAAACGTGAGTTGACCAAATCTTTTTTTTTGATACGTGGTTAACTCTTGAGTACGTAGGTTCATCGACGCAAAGGACGAAAAGGGTGAGCCCCTAGACATCAACTACATCAAGGCCGAAATTTTGCTTGTTCTTCTTGCCGGAGCAGACACCACCGGGACCGCATTCCAAGCCATGATGATGCACATCTTAAGCAACCCTTTCGTGTACGAGAAGCTCCTGGCTGAGCTAGACGAGGCAACTCGCACCAACAAACTATCCGACATGCCCCAGTACGAAGAGGTCCTAGCTCACTGCCCCTACTACATCGCCTGCGTCAAAGAAAGCATGCGTCTGAATCCCTCAGCACCAAACATATTTCCTCGTCTTGCGCCAAAGGGAGGTCTGGAACTATACGGCGAGTTTATCCCCGAGGGCACGGAACTAACCTGCAATCCGTGGCTTGTGCATCGCGACCCCAACATCTACGGTGAAGACGCCCAAGTGTTCAAGCCCGAGCGATGGTTAGATGAGGAAAAGGCCAAGATCTTTAACAAGTATAGCATGGGATTTGGGTATGGAGCGCGTGTTTGCCTCGGACAGGATATTGCGCGGATGGAGCTGTACAAGGCGCCGCTGCAATTTTTCAGGACTTTCAAAGTCGAGCTAGCGGACGAGAAGAAGCCAGGCACATATCTGGTAAAGGGTGGTGTGAGCTATTTCGAGGACATGTACATCAAGATCCAGAGGCGAGGAGAGCTAGGTCGGGAGGCTTGAGGACTGTCTAATGCGATGAAACTCAGAGACGAATCTCAGGTAATGACTTTCATTTACATTTCTAAAGTCAAGCTTGTGCCATTTCATATCTGGCCTGTCGCTGAACTTGAGATGAGCTATTGATAACCTATCCTCCCAAACCCTTCAGGTGCCAAACCCATTCAGTCATCTCCTACGTAGACAAGAACCAAGATCCATGCAAAGCCAGAGTAGCCCAATGGTAGGGAGTCCTTCGTGTCCCATCTCTCCCACTCTTGAGTTCCAAAACCATCTTTTGCAGCGCGCCAGCCAGGTCTAAAACACCGCCAGCTGTGTGAAACTTCCAGAAAAACTCCATCGTGCCCATAAGCTCCCTTGCCGTCCCCACGTCTGTTTTCCACATCGTTCCAGTCACCGACGTCGCCCCGGCGCAGAGCAGCGCCGTGGTGAGGCCGAGAGGCTCGTCGCCTACTTGTCGGCGCTCCGAGCCGGATGCGCACGCCAGAAGCGCCACGTGCGATACCTTGACATCCAAGGTGAAAAGTTCGGACACGGATATTCCTAGCTCTTCGCCCTGGCGGCTCTCGAGGACGACGCGTTGGTTGAGCATGTTTTCGTCTGGGGAACCTTTGCAGTGGCCCAGAAATAGTGCAATATCCGACTGCAGTGCGTTCGCGAACCGGTCGGCCGTCAGATCGTTACCCAGATATATGCTATTGGGGCTATCTTGGCGGCTTGTAGCAATTTCCTTCATCTCACTGTATAGATCGTCCCTGTACCTTTTACCGGCCTCGTCTAGAGGATGGTTCTCTGCTCGTTCCAGCACTGCCATGTAAGAGTGTGTCAAGGGCCGGCCTCGAGCTCTTTCGGACTCTCGCATGACGCACTGTTCAAAGGTCGTCATGCTTGCCGTATAGACAATGGGATTTCGCTCGACGAGAGACTTGGAGGATTCGTCTGACAAGGTCGCGGCATGCAAGGGAAGATCATGTAGTTCCTCGCTAGGACAGAAAATAAGGAGATCGTCGTCTTTTGATCTTTCCAGCAGGGGCTTGACGAGGCTCGAAAGACGTTGCAAGGGCCTCAGGTCGTGTTTGTCGAGATGATGCTTCCCGTCCGGCCCATGCCCCAGGAAGTTCTCTTTCCATTTTATGGCGTCCTCGGGCTTAAAACTTAAGCGGAATGTCGAGACGGCACTCGAGGTTGATGTCGAGACGGCCTCTGAGGCTGATACCAAGACCATCCAAAATTCACCGCTCATAACAAACCAGTCCACAAAGAGTACATTTCTCTTGGATTGTGTCGGTCCCAGCCTCACCAACCTCGTCAAAGTCGTCGGTTGGCCCTGTCGGAAGTCCAACATCTCCTTGAGGAGTAGCTTTTTCTCCATTCTCCTCCTATGAGCATCGAGACTCTCCCGCACAAACAAACCCTTTTCAACAGAAGCTAGAGACATCTCGTTTACGAGACTTCTCTCCTCCTCAAGCATTTGGGTCAACTCGGCATCTTTCTCGAGCTTAGCTCTCAAATCTGCTGGCAGGTTGATACCCAGACCAAGAATATCCGAGATACTCCGTGCTTTCGCTTTCTGGATCCAATGCCATTGGTCGGCTGGTTGCTCAGCGTAATGGTTCGTCTCGATGGCCGTGCGAAAGATGCTTTGGACAATGTCATCCCTTCGCAGCTTTTGCTTTGCCATGATGGCCTGTTGACGCTGGAGAGAGGACATGTCGTGGCGTATGAGGTTAAATAGGTGATCCGCCTCACTCGCGTTGTGCAGGGTCAACCTGAACGCCTCTTCTTCCCGTTGCTTCATAACGTGGCTAGTTGTGAGTGTTGAATCAGATGGGAAGGCGTGCTTCCGAAGTAATCCGAAATACAGATTCATGGCTAGTTGCGCGGCAACTGCCAGATCTCTGACAGACCCGATTCTTTTCAGAATCTCTTCAGCTTTCCCAAGGCTAGACACGGCCTGTTTGAACTCATTGGCGTCTTTCTGGCATCCTCTGAGATGCCATAGACGCTCATAATTAAGTGACAGCTGTCTCTCCATGCTGGCGACGTAGATCTCCTGTCCGGCCACACGGTACAACTTAGCCGCCTCCTGCAGAAGCTCTGGAGTCTGGACGATGAACTTCTCTTGCTCCCTAGGGTTCTTCGAACTGTCGGCCTGGGACCACAAAAGAAACGATCTAGTCTCCAGCATGTCTCCCTGCCTGATGTCTTTGTGTGTTTCTTCCAGGGATTCACAGACGTCTTCGGCAAAGGACAGGATACAGGACACGAGTTGCGTCACTGCATGGATTCCCCGACTATCAATCTGGATGAGGTATATCTTGGCCAAGTGAAGAAGCCTTTGGATCTCTTCAGATCTCTCAGCTGACCGAGCTGTCTCAATCATCAATCTGATCTCGCTCATTTCCGTACGTAGGCTTTGTAGTTCGGATATGCCATCAGGCGGGGATGCAAGCAAGCGCCGAGCCTTTAGAAAGGAATCCTGTCCCCAAAAAAAGCGAAAGCGTCTTGTGACTTTTGTGAAGAGACTGGGGAGATAATACGCTGCTGTATATGGGTCTCCAAGTGCCATGCGGCTTTGTGACAGTATCATGAGAACCGTCGTCTGCAGCCGGGGTGCTTCGTACTGGGCGATGCGCCTGTTCACCTTCTCCACGAGATTGAGGCTCCTGGCAGTGTTGTCTCCTCGCAATGTCGACCACTTCATCCTTGAGATGCTGTACTCGGTCCATAACAGAGGGTTCCTACACCGTTGAGAGACAAGGTGAATCCTCTCTTCGATCTCCAATCCTTGATCCTCGGAGCAGGAGCTGACCATTTTGCCATTCATTTCAGCCAGCGCATTCAGGCATTCGCCAGCAGCCAGCCAATTCCCTACACTTCCAAATCGATCGGCGATATTCCTGAGCACCTTCACCGAGTCTTCACTGGCCGGCATGGATGGCTGTTTTTGAATAAGCTCAAGCTGGATCTGCAGCGATCCAAACGCATGACCGGCATTGTCGTGTGCCGAAGACGCTTCCTTGAGACTTTGTACCCACGCTTCAGTTTCTCCCAGGAGCCGAATCTTGTCGCTATAGGCGCGGAGGGCCGAGGCACGAATGAGCCTTGAGGCCTCGCTGCTGTTGATGATGCCTTGTAGGACCGTCGCTGTCTCGGTAGACTCTTCCAACTGGGCTATCTTGAGCGCACCTTTGAAGTCTCGGGTTTCCAAGAGGTATCGAGCCAGGGATGCTTGAAATGCTAGAGATAGCGATGGCATCGGAGGGTCGGTCTCGTAACCACACTGTCTACCTAGATCGAGGAGGCGGTGGTACACGCTCGCAATGGCTATCTGTGGTAGTACCCGTTAGCAATGGGCAGCTCAGGTAGTGACGCGCGACAAGAGTTGGCAAGACTCACCAAGACGTGGTCGTAGTCTTTCTCGGCCACGTCACGGATAAAGTGGTCGAAGGTCTGTCTCGCCCGGTCCATCGGGGCCGCGAATTTGACTTCCGTGGCGGCTCGGCAGAAAGAATGAAGCATACGAAGCAATTCTATCAGTCTGGGTGAGAATTTCTCCATGTCGTCGTCGACATGGCTTTCGAACACAGCCAGAATATCGAGACAGTCACCCAACAAGCCCTGCTCCAACTTCAAACCCGCATACTCAAGATGGAGCGACAAATCTTTGGGTCGTTTTTTTACCTCCTCAGAGTACTTTCGAGCCGCTTCTTCGAAGAAACCAAGGCCTCTCAGTCTTTGTGCCTCGAGAATCTCGTGAATGGATTCCGTACCGGTCGCCATGGCCAGGTAAAGGTCGTAAGGTCAGTCGTTCGTGGTACAAGCACAATTCATTGCTCAAGAAAACAACAGTTTCCTCAACCCCTCCTTATATCGCAGGGCTCTCAGTTGTACGCGTGTCACATTCGGGTGGCTACGTACACAAGGCTCCAAGTGCACCATACGTTGTGACAGCTAACCGAGTGGCGTCCAACCAGAGAGGAGAGCGTGTCAGCTCTTATCAGCGTTTCATCAGTCACATCTCGGCAGCCTTGGCAGCTGAAGTTACAAGATATCCCTCAGAAAGCACTCGGCAGGAATGGCAAATATATGAGACTCGAAAGCCCGAAACCCGCCCACGCCGGGCCAGCTGAACAGCTATCCCTCGTCCAAAATGAGTATCAACAACAGCACCGAAGCTTCTGCGGCCTCTCTAGTACCCTTGGCGAGTACGGTCGACCTCGAGGTCGACCCCAGCAGCCTCTCTCTCGGCGGCTCTTCGCCACAACCACCGAGGCACATCGACGAGACCTCCCCTCGCATGGCCATGAACCAATTCGGAAGATGGCGCGTTTCTGTTGACGTAGTCACCCTGACACATGGCACTTTCGGCGTCAGGGCCGAGTCGGCGACACTTGTGGTGCTTCGCGTGCGGTTGAACGGTGACTCGCAAGGGCGAGGCCGCATCCGCACGGCGAAAATCGACGTCCAGATCCGTCCAGCTGCCACAAACAACTATGCAAGAGCGCCCAGCGAACAAGCTACCGAGCCTGAACCAACCCGGAACAGCAACGCAGGCTTGCTGAGCGAGGCCATCTCCGGCCCCGTCCCAACAGTCAAGCTGTGGTCTCCAGTACGCAAGGCAATCGACATTGAAACTGTCTCGAGCGAAGTCACGCAGGGTGTCAACGCCGGTCTATCTCTTGCCTCGATTATTGGAGCCATTTTCAGCCTCGGAATGCAGAGAAACGTAACGCAGGTCGTCGAGCGGGAGGTGGGATCCGAGATTAGAGGCACGCCCTACACCAGCACCGCCGCCCGTCTAGCCGGCTTGGACATTGACGATACCGTGAGCTGGAATGTACTGGAGAATCCTACTGTGAAGGCGGGTGTGCCACTTGAACTACGACTTGGTGCCGTCATTACGGGTGGCTCTGACGCTGGCGGACCGATGTTTCACGCTACGCTGGCTACGACGGTTGAGACGGGGTGGGGAGTGCAGCTATTCGGGAAGCCGTGGAGCAAGCCACAGCCACTGGTGATTCGGGATGATGTGAGCTTCGTGGACCAGGGTGCTGCGGATCTAGAATTGCGAGGACGAAATTATGAGACTCTCACAACAGATGAATGGTCAGTCCTACTTAAGACCTAAACACCTAGTGGTGGTAGATAGATTAACCTTTCTCGGATCTCTTCTTTTAGAGCGATATTGAACTAGCGAGTAAAGTTCGATTTGTAATCTACCCCCATCCGCCTTGCAAGCTTCCTCATGAGACAATCCTACCTCAACTCTCAAAGCGATTGCCGACATACTCGAATCTAGATCAACAGTGCATCTGTCATCCCTTTCATCTCACTTACTATACACCAATGGCGAGAAAAAGCAGTGCTAACCAGACATCCCACCATGCACGCAACCAACTTAGTTCAGGTGAGCTAAACCCCCAACCACCATCATCCATTGCTTTACTTATACTATCTCTACAGTTGGCCAGTTCCAGTTCATTACTATCCAAAACCCAGATCATGCCAAGGACCGCTCAGTAAGGCGCCTAGCCCGTTCTCATGCCGTCGCTCAAGGCATCGAGAAGAAACGAAAGCTCGAACAAAAATCAGGACACAATTTCCGTATAGTCTCCATACCAGATGATGCTAGTCGACCCGCCAAGACAATCGAACAGGAAAAAGTCGAGGGCTGGATACCGAGTTCCCTGTTGACGCCCCAGGCCAGCCCATTCCAGACGCTTACAGCAGAATCACCGAAACTCCAAGCATTGCTGAGTCACCGTAAGATTATTCACAGGCCCCAAACTTACTCGGCATGAGCTTACTCTACATGGCTCAGGCAAATCCCAAAAAGCTTCTGAACCCGTTTTTAGCGTTTCAGACGAGCTTGTACTCCAGAGTCTGGGCTTAACCCTCCGAAAAGGCCTTGACGATGATGCTCTTTTGAATGCCGTCATGCTGACATTCGCATTTGCTGTCAGCTCCGGCAGCATTGATAAAGAATGTCTGGACTATCAGAGCGATGCATTGAGTTCTATTCGTCAAAGCATGAGTTCTCCAGAACGAGCTACTTCAGAGTCGACACTTGGGGCTATCCTTCTGCTCGCCGGCATAGATGTCGGTGCCACTTTCTTACCAAATATTTCATTTCCAGTAAGCTGACTTGATGAATCATGCAGGCTCGTCTTGGAATGCCTCGTCAAGTCCAGCTTCATATGGGTGCGATTTGTCAGCTCCTCGACGTGTGTAGAACAAAAGGTGTATACTTGAGCGATGGAATCAAACGTGCCATATTCTGGTGAGCAGTATGCAGATTTTCTTTACAATTTATTCTCATCTAACTCTTGCCAGGCAGGACCTGAATTCGTCAGTCATGACAGGCTCAAAACGAGTTGTCGATCACACAACCTTTTCCGAACTCCATTGGGCGCGGGATCCCTTCTCTCCAAACTTTTACATCCTACCACCTGGATTCCAAGCTCTATCTCATCTGTTTGACGAAGATTTTATCGAGGTGCTCAGGGACGTTCACGCCTTGAAATGCATTCGCGACAATTCTCGTATCGGCAAAGGCGATGTAGTAGGAATGACGCGGATTGACAACCACCAGGCATTCATTCAATCAAGGCTGGCAGGCTTCCACACCCATTCTCCAATCTCGGAGTGTTGTCGATTAGCAGCATATCTTTGTTCAACCTCGCTGCGCTGCAAAATCTGGCCAGCCTCAACCATTCCCGTAAGTCAACTTCATTGTTTCCCACACCTGGTCTATATCAGGTTGCGCTGACTGCAAATGCCAGTCACACCTTTCATCGCAACTACTCTATAAATTTCAGGAAGTCATTGATGACCCCACGTGGGATGATTGTCCTGAATTTCTCGCTTGGCTTTTGCACATTGGTGGCGCATTTGCCTCCCCGGGCACCATACGATCTGGTTACTTGGCGATGCTGCGATCTGAGAAAAACACCAGGCTAAGAGGCTTGTATAAATCGTGGCCGGAACTGCTTGAGATATTGAACCAGTTCATTTGGTCAGAGATAGCATTTACATTGCCTATAAAGACATTCTGGGAAGACAGTTCTAATTAGGATATGCCAACCAAGGTTCGCACGAAGGACAATAGCAGTGGAAGTTAGACCCTATCCGAAGTTATGATAAATCATAGCATCACTGCTAGTATTTCTAAGCTCCTGTTCACCTACCGAGACTTCCGGGTACCGAGTACAGATTCAACTCCGCGGACGATCGTTAGTGCGTCTAGGACTGGTAAACGAATTGGCACGTTGCGCAAACCTCTCAAGGAAGCGAGGTCTCAAAAAGAAATGAGGAGGCTACTCGCCTTACATCATGCTCATGGGTTCTCACCGAGCTTACAAATGTTCATGGATCTCGATAAGCCTCTTCTCCACAAGCCAAATCTTGACTGGTCAAGTCGTTGAGGCGAACCTCAAGGACCCCAGTCAGCAATAGCCGCTTACCCTGATTGGAGACATCTCCGTTCCGTTTTAGGAAATATCTCGTCTCCTTCTTGGGAAACATCTCTGCTCCATATTAGGAAGCATCTCGACTCCTTGTTAGGAGACATGTCTGTCTTGACAGATAACTTCATTGATGGCGCAATCATTGAAAGCACTTATAAATACTTGGACGGCCTCCATGTCCAGAAGTCTACATCCTCATCCTTTCTTCGTACAAAACAACCACCATTCAGAAATCTCTCATCATGCCTCAATCACGTCTCTTCAAACCCCTCAAAGTCGGCGATATAGAAGTCAAGCATCGCATTGGCATGGCGCCTCTCACTCGCCTCCGCGCCACTCATGACCGAGTACCAACTCCTCTGATGAAGGATTACTACGGCCAAAGAGCCGCCGTACCTGGCACATTGATCATTGCCGAAGGAACCTTTATAGCAGCAAACTGCGGCGGCTTTGTCCACGGACCAGGCATTTGGCGCGAGGATCAAGTTACTGCCTGGAAAGACATCACCGACGAAGTCCACAGCAAGGGATCTTTCATATACTGTCAACTCTTCGCCATGGGCCGTGCTGGAGATGCCGAAGTGGCCAAGAAGGAAGGATTCGCTATCAAAGCACCAAGCGCTATCCCTATAGAGCCAGGTGCTGCTGTGCCAGAGGCCATGACGATTGAGGAGATCAAACAGACGGTCAAGGACTTTGTCGATGCTGCAAAGAATGCCATCCGTGCTGGATTTGATGGTGTTGAGATTCACGGCGCCAATGGCTACCTCCTCGACCAGTTCATTCAAGACACCGCCAACCAACGAAACGACGAATACGGTGGAAGCATCGACAACAGATCTCGTCTTCTAATCGAAGTCATCGAAGCCGTTGCTGAGACCGTTGGCCCTGAGCGTGTTGGGCTCCGTCTGAGTCCCTGGAGTACCTTTCAAGGCATGAGGATGCAGGATCCAATCCCTCAATTCACCGACATCATCAAAAAGACCAGTCCGTATGGCATTGCTTATCTACACGTTGTGGAATCTCGTATATCCGGCAGCGAGGACTCCAACGGACAAGAAGGACTGGACTTTGCATACGATAACTGGGACGGACCTCTTCTCGTTGCTGGAGGGTATACACCAGAGGAGGCACGGAAGCTGGTGGATGAGAAATATCCGGAAAAGGACATTGTTGTCATCTTTGGCCGATACTTCCTGTCCAATCCCGATCTTGTTTACAGGATCAGGGAGAGTCTCGAGCTGAACCGCTATGAAAGAAAGTCCTTTTATGTTTATGAGTCGCCAGTGGGCTACTCGGACTATCCCTTCAGTAAGGAGTGGCTTGCAGTTGGACAGTAAGCGAGATAGGCTGGGGCTGCGAGGTTTAGAATAGACAGGAGTCAGTGATAGGGAAATACTTTAGACATTGACACATGCATTCTTCATTATTTAGAGATGAACCGTCCCTCTTCATCCTCCATCCCTAAACCAGCAAATGTCAAAAAAACAACCCTAAATCAGACTGCTATCCATCTTCACCATTTATGATCGCAGTTCCCCCATGATGTGACCATCAGAGTCAACTGACGCCTCCTTATCCTTACGGGCCGATACAAGATCATCAACATAACAAATCAGGAAAACAACCATGACCGCCGCCATCAGCAACGCATCGAAAACATAAAGAAATACCTCGTGAGAGATCAAGTATCCGTCGTTCCCTTGCAAATACTCAATGACACGAAAGATACTTCGCACCAATATCAGTCCACTAGTCAGATAAAGGACCCCAAGGTGTCTCTTCCAGGGAACATCGGCGTGAGAAGCAACAGGTGTTGGGTGCGTTCGGATTTTGGAGTGAAATAGCGCGGTAGACACAACAAAGAGGCCAAATATTCCGATCTGTACAAATAGGCCAGCAACAATGACCTTCTCGCCGAGATGATATAGATCGACCGTCTTGCCGGATGCCAAGGCACCTCCACTTGCTTGTAGGGTGAAGGACAGGACGTCTCCAGCAACGAAGATTTTCGTTACCCAGTTGACGGGTATAAAGAACAAGTGTTGGGCGTCGAGTGTTCGAATGAGTCGGCCGAGGATCATATAGATGGAGGCAGCGTACAAGGCGGGTGCGACAAGAATCAGGACTGCCTGGGTCACGAAGCCACCAACGGACTCCTTGTCATAGTGGCCCCAGATTCTTCCAGCGTAGCCAATCGTTTGAACTGTTCAAGCGCCTTGTCAGTAAAATGCGAAACTTAGCAGACGTCAATTTATACGACTTACATACGCCTCCGATTGTGAAGGGGATGAAATAGGTAGCTCGAGCCTGACGAAGGCGTACGGTATGGATAGCGGTGAGAATGGCAAATACGATGATAGCATGGATCGCAGCGGGCAGTGACGGTGTGTATCGATAAAGCTCAAAGTCATTGTCTGTATCGGCAGAATCTCTAGAGTTGAGCATGGCAGGCGAGTCTTTGAGCTTCTCGGGTCAAAAGGAAGTAAAGGAATGAGAATAAGGTGATGGTTTGATTTGATGAAGAAACATTGCTCTGTTAGGCAGGTACTATTCTTTATATAATAGTGAACTTCGCAACAAAATCAATACCATGCAATGATTTGATATCCGTCGTATAGCTACGAGAACGAAAAGAAGCGAGTCGTCAAATCGGAACCTCAGAAACGACTCCACCTCTGGATGCGTTTCACCGAAGAAGCCGCAGGGGCGTATTGAAAAGGGCTGAGCACACGGGCTGTCGCGCTTATCGCTAGCGCTGATTGTGTTGTGTTTTCAAGGCGTATAGCGTATCATCCGCTGTGATACGCAATTATTAGAGGCCTCTACGCTGCAACAGGGCTGTGCAATGGCAACAAATTTCCGAGCTTACGAACTCGAGGCATACCTAAACGAGTTTGTCCGAACTCTCTCCCTTAATCATTCGTCTTTGACAACTCTTTACACTTCAAGGGCAAAGCTGGAAGATAGATCATGTTACAGCACTGCGATCTATCAGCGCAAACTCGCCAGCCGCTAAACCACTTCCCATTCCAGTATCGCAAAAGCCAAGAGCTCCACGTCGTTCACACAAGAAAACCAGAGCAGGTTGCCAGACCTGCAAAAAGAGAAAAGTCAAGATTCGGAAAGAATTATAATAACCAACGCTTTGGTAAACATCTAACAGGGAGCAGTGCGATGAACAACGCCCATCATGCGCAAACTGCATCAGACGAGGCCACGAGTGCGAGTTTCTCACCACAAGCCTAAACTCCAAACATCCAGCACCAGCAGCCCCTTTATCGCTCAACATGCTTGATCTCCGGCTCATGCACAACTTTACCAACTCGACATACGCAACGTTCTCCCGTCATCAGGTTATCCGTTCATTCTGGAAAGGACCTCTCGTTGCCATGGCGCTGCAATGCGACCACTTGATGCGTGCTCTCCTTGCGACCTCGGCCCTGCACATGGCTCACAACATGCCAGAAGAGAAAGAATTTTATGTGTCGACAGCTCTGACATATCATCGCGCCGCGTCTCGTGAAGCTGTAGTTCTCCTTGCCGATATCAAGAAGGAATCCGCAGAGGAGCTATTCATGTTCTCTATCCTTACCATCGTTATCGGTATGATCCTGTTGGGGCGCTTTTGTTGCCACAGCTAACCCTCCTAGCATTAAGCAGTCATCGAGAAAGTGCCAAAGGCAACCCATTCTTTGCGGACGGCGACTTTCCCGAGTGGCCATTTCTTATCCAAGGCACCAAGTCTCTTCTCGATTTGCCAGACATAAACCTTCGTGAGGGTAGGCTTAGTCCTTTACTTGCCATGAGGGTGCAGAGTCACCAATACAAGACTTTCAAGGCCGGCTCCAACGATACAGCATCATCTATGATACACGCTAGATGTCCTGGAAGATCTGATCGATCTGAGCACCGACGACGGGGACACGATAAAAGTTTACAAAAGAGCGATTTCTTCCCTACAGGACTTGTCCAAGATGCTTGATGCAGCAGAGGTGGAAATTTCCGAGGTGTTTGGTTGGATTTACGCCATGGCAGATGACTTCCTGCCCTTGTTGAGAGCGTCAAAACATGAGGCTATCGCAATCTTTGCGTTTGTCTGTGTCTTTTTGGAGAGGCTCGAGATGTATTGGTGGGTGGGGAATTGGGGTGAACAGCTTCTTCGGAAAACAGAAAGTGTTTTGGATAATGAGCATAGGTTGTGGATAGCCTGGCCGATGGAGGAGCTAGGGATGCACAGGTGATATCATGGCACGGAGCAAGATGAGGATGTATTAACAAGAACAGTTTCATATCATCTTTTTGGGTTCAGGTATACCGTATCTGCAGCTCGTGCTTATTGCTTGGGCAACTCCCGAGGGTCTGAGCTCAAGGTGGGTTTTGGATGACGATAATGAATCGGGACCGTAGCCGACGTTTCCGCCATAATTATCTCTGTGCTCATTGGACTCAATTCTTCGGGCATTGAAGCTTGAAAATGCAGACCAATAACAGGCAAGACCTGGCTTCGGGTCAAAGGTGCTCTCTGGTCTTGACTTTAACAAGACTCCATCGTTATCCGTTGCCAGCCCAAACAACTCTATTAGGTATTGAGCTACCCCTCATTGTGAAGGGAAGAGCCCCACTAGATGACGTAGTTGTCGTTGAGCTGGGTGAATAAGGTCAGGGTACTCCGTACCAGGGAATGATTCATTGACTTGGGAAGCAAAAAGATGCAAAACTATGAAGACATTTAAAGACCTAATAGACTTATTCTAATTTCTGTCGCATCTTCCAGGTTTGTATGCAATTGCAAGTCGACGCAACTGTCTGGATTGTCTGACTGCAGATTGGCACCTTGCGGGGGTCGTGGTCTGATTCGTATGTGGCGCGTACCCTACACCACAACGCCAACCTTATTCAACTCACCCGACATCGTACCATAAAAAGAAGAAAGTCTTTAGATGGTGATAGATCCATAACCACTACTCTTTGAAACTGATTGTAGTTACCATCTTGTTGAATTTGGTTGACAAAAGAATGATATATCACATTTTGACCTAATTTGTGTGGGTTGTGGGTTTAGGGTTTGAGGCTCAACGGTTGTTCAGCCTGTAAGAAGCCACGGCGCAACTACATTCAGAGCTTCCAACAACGATACAGCATTGTCAACTTTCCTATTTTAACATACTACATGCGACAGTAATAAGCGGACTGTCATTCAATCCTTGACGTACCCCAAGGATTCCGCTTTCGAGATTTATCCTCGTCGTTGGCCCGGACCAACCGTTCTGTCAAGATTACGGATGCACCCCGACTCAGGTGAATGATAAGGCTGGTGACATCACTTGATCTGCCAATTACGGTAAGGCAAAGTCAAGAGGGCATGTGATACTCAACGGAGCCAATGACAACAAACCTCCAAGCCAACCAAGACACAAGGAACAACACGGGTGCTTCGATGGATCAAATGACCTGAAACAGCGTCAATTATGTATCAGACATTGATTCAAAGCGTCGGGCACGAGGACATTGGGAATGGCCGATGAAAGTGGCTGGGACATGGCCTGATACGCTTAGTGGCCTGATGACGGGCGGATTGACTGATGTGGGGCACGGAGCGGAAAATTGAATGATGCCGATTTCACTTGGGTTCCCATTTCCCGAGGCTTGGTGTCCACGCGACTAAACTCTCTCCCCATCAAGCTTCCCTTTTGTGCATGATCTCGGGCTGCGCGAGATCCTATTCGACCCAATGGGGGAAACTCTACCACTGCTGCGAGGGGACATTTCCCTGGAGGAGGCTCTCGAGGAGGATCTCGACATCATCCGCGAACTCGCCTACCCCGAGAAGCGACGAGAATTCTCGCTTCACCTCAACAATGAGCGCGACCAGATTGCCGAGGTCGTGTCCCGACACTTGAACCTGCGACAATCCGACTTTAGCCTTGGAGATGCCAATGAATGGATACACGGCTCCTTCAATGCCTGCATTCCCGTCCACATCGAAGAGGACGCGCGGGGTTCGTCTCTGCCCGCGCAGGCCCTTGTCCGCATCCCCCTCCCCTACAAGGTCGGCGAGGACTTCAACCCGGGCAACGTCGACGAAAAGGTCCGCTCCGAGGCCGCTACATACATCTGGATGCAGAAGAACTGCCCCGAAGTACCGATTCCTCGACTTTTTGGCTTCGGCTTCCCCGGAACACGATCGGTACGCTCCACCTGTCAATTGAGGCCCCCCACGTGCGGTCAAGGCTAACTAGATGCCCAAGTTCACCTCGATCGAGACTGCGTCCTTCTACCACCGATTCATGTGGTTGCCTCGCCGCTTCGTCGCTTGGATCTTTGGTCGTGGTGAGCTGAGCCGATACGTTATCAACAACCGCAGCACCCTTCCCGACCTGGGTTACCTCGTCATCGAGCATATCGACAATGGCACTCTGCTGTCGGAGGATTGGGCAGCTGGTCATGGCAATGATGAAAAGAGGGCCAATCTCTTTGGCAACCTCTCCCGCATCATGCTCCGCCTCGCCAAGCTCCCTCTGCCCAAGATCGGTTCTTGGACCATGGACGATAACGGTGAGCTGAAGCTAGCCAACCGACCCCTCACCCCCCTCCTCCACCAGCAAGAGAACGCCGAGATCCCTACCGACATCCCCCGTGACCGCACCTACACCTCCGTTGAGTCCTATTACCTCGACCTCATCGCCTGCCAGGATAACCGTATTCGACACCAGCCCAACTCGGTCCACGACCAAGGTGACGGTGAACAACAGCTGGCGGCCCTCACTGGATTGAGGGCCCTTCTGCCCAAGTTTGCGGATAGGAAGCACCGCGAGGGACCTTTTGTTCTCTCGCTAACCGACCTGCACCGAAGCAACATCTTTGTCGACGAGGATTGGAACATTACTGGCATTATCGACCTTGAGTGGGCGTGTTCGCGACCCGTTGAGATGGTTGGCCCACCTGTTTGGCTCTCTGGCCGCACCCTCGAGGAGATTACCTTCCACTCGGAGGAGTATGGCAAGTTCCACGAGGAATTTGTTGATGCTCTTGAGAGGGAGGAGCTGGACCAGGGTGAATCGACTGACAATGCTGAGCTGATGCGTGAGAGCTGGGAGACACGCAAGTTCTGGTACTCTCAAGCTCTCGACTCTCCAAACACACTCCTCGCTCTCTTTGTGGATCATATCCAGCCTCGATTCGCCAAGCTTAGCAGCGCTCAATGGGACGAGTTTAGCCACATGCTGATGCGATTATGGGACGTGGACAGCCAGGGCTTCATCTCCAACAAGGTTGTTGAGCAGGAGAAGTACCTTGACCACCTGCGCAGGGTGTTTACCGAAAAGCTGGATGAGGATGATGACGACGATGACGAATTCTAGATGGGAGGGAACCTCTTGGATATGTAGGTGGCTGGGCTGCCAAGGTTGAATGAAATCTCTTGTCCAACTTCATATCGACCGTCAAGAGGATGGAAGGAAACATAGCTTGAAGCACCTGGTCCAAAGGGTACCAGTGATGGTCTTTTATAGCAAGTAGCATGAACAAATGATAAGATGTTTAACGCTCTTTTGGAGAAGCATTGAGTTGAGTGTAACCGTCCGGTGTCATCCTTGCAGGTTACACGGCATGTGCATAATTACGAGACTGGATGACGCCAGTTCATCCGGTGCAGGTACCTGACCGGAGCACATGATTGAGGCTCATGTTAATGACATCAAGATCAATTAGGATAGTCAGGCACTAAACTCGGCAATCTTTGAAATCTAGGCACAAACTGCATTCAGCCTTGTGGAGTTGCCGTTATCGCCACTCTGGTATGTTGTGGAGATGACAAGGATATCAAACTGTGCAGATGAAAATATCATGCTCCAACGCTGATCTTGCTCTGTAAAACACCGCCCAGCTGACACAACACAGCCCTGCTCTCATCCTTCCATGCCGGGGTCTGTTGGTTGAGGCCTTTGGCCCCCAGGAGCTGAGCTGCAGGAGAGGTATTCCCAGACTCATGATTGGTGGCCTGGTTTTGATATTGTTAGAATTGCACTTTGGCATAAATCCTACGGGGGGAGGTATAAAGAGGTCTTTTAGGATCAGGCTGTGAGGAAAAATGCGAGTCTGGCCTCTTTCTTTAATCCCCTCAATTGTGGAAAATCGAAACCATGGCGACCACTGTACCCACACACATCGACCCATGGTCCGTCTCGGCTCCCTACGAGAACAACACCTACGATCTCCAACATATCATTGCGCGCAAGTGGGTCGACAGTCCTAGTATCCGAGGTACCTTAGATATCCTACAGAGCTGTGTCTTGACCCTCGTTGCGTGCATCTACACTGCGTTGCACCTCGATGTCCCGACAAAGACAAAGTGGCATCGGATCCTGATTTCAAAGGTCAAGTGGTCTTTGATTACGCTTTTTGCGCCAGAGATTGTTTTGTACATGGCTGCGGATCAGTTGGTTGAGGCTTGGAGGCTTAAAAAGGAGCTGAGGAAGTTGAGGGAGACGGAGGCGAACCCACCTAAGGACGTATGTGACCCTGTTTTACCTCTCGAATTAGAATGCTGACATGCTCTAGTTTGATATTGATCTCACGTATGCTTTTTTTTATCGTCATGGGAGGTGTTCGTATCGACGTCAAGGATCTGCTCTCCTGGCCAGACATTGATGACTCGTCACGGTGGGGAGTTGGTTCTCTCCCTCGCGAGGACGTGGAAGGCCGCGGAACAACAGTCCGTGTGAGCGGCACAACAGTGCTTTGGCTTGCTGGCCAAGGCCATTGGGTCAAGATCCCTCGGGCAAAGATCACAGACAAGAGCAAAGCAGATACTTTCCAGAAGATCCTCGTTCTTATACAGGTTTCCTGGATGGTTATGCAATGCATTGCTCGTTGGATATACAAGTTGCCTTTGACCCTCTTGGAGGTTCATACAATGGTTCATGTCGTATGCGCCATGATTCTGTATGGGTTTTGGTTCAAGGTATGTTCGAACTTTTCTTCTAACAAGATTACGAGGCTAATCTGGGATAGAAACCGCTCAATGTCCAAGACCCTGAGGTCATTAGGCCTGATGTTGAGGGATTCGACGGTGAAATTGCACTACTTCTTCAACGCCAGTTTTACACCACCATCTCGGCAAACTTGTCTCTCCTGGACCCTAGAGAGCCACTTCCTGACGATTCTGATATACCTCTACGCTGGGTCGAGCTAAACCCTGGGGAAAGAATGTCTCCGGGCGATGTCCTCCCCAATGGGCTGGCGCTCTACACTGTACCCGATGCCCCTGATGAAGATGCTCCCGAAGACGCCCTTGCTGTTCTCCCCGAGCAAGACCCTGATCTCGAGGTACTGATAACATACGAGTTTAAAAGCCGCTGGGAAGCAATCTTGAGCACTTTTCCCTACCAAGGGAACGTTGGCATGATGAAATGCGCTGACTTCATCGACGAGGTCAGCAAGACCAACGACGGAAACGACATCTTCATGTGGAAGCTCCGCAGCATGCCATTTAGCGAAGGCAAGAGAAACCTCGACATAGACTTTACAACCTTTAGCGGCATGTCGGCCAAAGACATCAACGAAGAGCTCGAAGATTTCTTTTCTTGGTACGGCGGTCTTTTGGGTTTAGCAGTGGTGTTGTCAGCTTTGTATGGCGGAATACACCTCTCGGCGTGGAACTGGGTGTTTCCAACCTCCTGGGAGGGTCTGGTGTGGAAGTTTGCGTGTTTTCTTATTGCTGCTGTGCTGCCACTTTACCACATCTTTAACAAGATTCGAGCTCGTTTCTTGGATGGACTGGATGGGTGGGAGACTGCGATGCATGTGGTGTTGTCGTTGACTTTGGTTGTTTACATGTTGGCGAGGATTTACATCATTTTTGAGGCTTTTGCGAGTTTGAGGCATGTGCCTATTGGGGTTTATATGGCACCTGTGTGGGTGCAGATGTTTCCTCATTTCTAGGCTCTGTCGTTGTACACACTGGGATACTGGGAGATGAGTATATTCGGGGGGTATGGATACTATGGCAGGCGAGAAAGGAAGAATTGAGGAGCAAGTACTTTGTCTAGCTGTTTGGAAAAGGCTTTGTGAATAGAGGTTGGGCTCGTCTATACTAACTTTGGACGCCGTCTTGGTCTGCGCTAGACTTGACTAAACAGTGATTCCTTTCACTTTGGGGTGCAGCGAGAAGAATATGACCTCTTTGATGGTTGATGGTCTTTGATCGAGCTGAGACACCAGCTCTGGCCATGCTTGCTCTTAATCTAACCTGGCCTCTATTGCATTGCTTACATGCCCCTATTCGTCTACCCCTTGGTTTCTGCCCACTCATCATCACCTCTCTTCCACGTCCTCAAAAATGTCTCCGCCAATGGCTTCCAAACCCTCCACGGCAACTCATGACCAACATCCTCAAACAAGACATATTCAGCCTTTTCAATCTCCCTCGCCAACGTCTCTCCATGCTCCACCCCAAAGATCTGATCATTGGCAGCCTGAATCACAGTAGACGGACACTTGATCTCGTTCAGCGGCTTGATTCCAGGCCAGTTACCAAAAGATGCAGCGCCGTGGTTTGCATGCTTGCTGTATAATGTACCTCCACGCATGTCTCTGTCCACGACCCGGGCGATTCCAGCCTCGACCCGCTGTCTCTCCTCTGGTGAGGGTTCTTTAGTTATGAGGCCGTTGTATAGGATGATTCCATTCCTGATGTGTGTCTCCCTCCCGTCTCCGAAGCCGGCGATTGTTGGCTGAAGTCCTAGGTTGAGAACGTCTTTGACGGGTAGTTCCTCGCTTGGGCCGGGGGACGTGTACAACAAAGTCAGGCTCCTGACTTGTTGAGGTTTACGTGCCGCAACCAGGGTCGCGATACCTCCTCCCATACTGGCCCCGACGACGTGGAATCCCTTCTCGTTCAGGCCAAGATGGTTGGCTAGACCCTCGACGTCGTCCGCCATGTCTGATATGGTGTATCCGCCAGGAACGGGAAACTCGGTCGACAGACCCGTATCGCGATGGTCATATCGAATAATAAAGTGTCGACTGCCCTCAGGGCTGAATAGAGGGATGAGCTTATCAGACCAATCGAGCATAGACCCAGCATGTCCCGCAATGAGAATGACGGCCGAGTCTGCAGGATCGCCAAAGGTTTGGTAGCAAATGCGGACCTTGCGCTTGCTAGGGATGTCGACGAAGAGTTCTGGAGAGGCATTCATTTTCTTGGCAGTCTTGGCAGTGGCGTCCTATGTGTTGTTGTTGGTTGTGGGTTGTGGAGAGGAGCGGTGTTGTTGACGTGGTTGATTAGTGCTGACCTTGCAGACTTGATGCAACCAACCCCATTCTTTCAATTGCTGATTATTAAGAAATTTGGCCAATCTTTGAGCAACATGAAAGCGAAAGTGGGAGGCGGCAATGGGAATGGGATGAATGGCAGTTGCTACGGCAGCGACAGGCAGAAGACAGTGCATAAAGTTAACCACCGCCTTCCATGTTCTTACAAGGGACTACAAAGCTGTCTATGGCAACGTTTTCGGTTTTTCTACCATAGACAGAGCGAAATTCCATAGTGCCATGATCGATGAAGAGAGGACAAGAGAAAGTTCTTGTTATTGCTCAAGCTAAACCTTCACTCCACAACCCACCCCCGCGCCTTACTACTTCACCAACCTCAAAACTACACGGTGTAGCTTTGTACAAACTCAACTGGCTTTTCTACCTTCAAACCAAGCAGAAAACTCCTCATGCCCCTGCTGTCGAGCCAATTCTCCCGCATCAAGATTGGACAAGCAATCCTTAGCCTCCACCTTGGCCCCGTGCTCCAAAAGCAACTCTGCCATCTTCTTGTCTCCACGCCATCCCGCTGCCATAAGTGGGCTGAAGAAATCCCACGGATCGCCAGGAGCTCCGAAGCTCCGCATGTCGGCGACCCAAGGGCGATCGATCCTGGCGTCGAGGTCCAGTCTTGGGATCTCCTCTATCACCAGTCGCACGTAGTCGAGTCGTTGCTGGTCACTGAGTTTCTTGGACTCGATGATCGGGACAAGCAAGCCTCCTGAGTGCAAAGGGTAGAAGAATCTGCTGCTCGAGATCATGCTACCGGGCATCTTTTTGAAGTACCGACGACCAATCTTGACGTCTGGGCAGTTCAGGATGAATGATGCGACCTGGGTCAGAGATGGGCAGAACTTTCTGGCAAATAGGGTAGAGTGGAATTCATTCAAGGCTGGAGAGGTGTATTCGATAGCCCAGGGGTCGCTGCCAAGGCGTGTATGACCGAGCGATGTCATTCCTCCTGCAACATTTTCGTTGACAGGGTCATGAACCCAAGAAGAGTTCAACAGCAGCGTCCAGATCTGCATCTCAATGGCGACATTTTCGGGTTTCTTGGGAGAGTGTTGGGCTGTATCGGACCATGAATCGGTACGTGTTTCGATTGCGTAGAATGGGAGACGGTCAAAACTGGACTCTGCTGGGGGTTGAATCGTGTGGACTAGATGCTCGAGGAGCTTGACGTGGCGTCTGCAGTAACAGATGACTAGGAGGAGGTCGGCAGCTTCAGGTGAGAGAGAGGATAGATCTAAGCCTTGCTCGCGGGCGGTTGTCTGGAACTTGTCGGGGTCATCTAGGTTCCAAGCTAGGGAAGCAAGTCCTCGGAGACACTGCCATTCTAGGGGTTGTCAACTTTTGATTCCGTCACACGATTTTGAAAAACTCACCTTTGTCCTCGAAAGGAGTGAAGGAAGGAGACCACATCAACGCCCTAACAGATCCCGCAAAAATATCTGAAGTAGTCAAAGGCCACAAATCATTCTCAGGCCATAACTCCATAGACAAGACATCAAACTTGTGCTTTGCCTGCGACGACTTTCTCAGGTGCGCAAGCACACCGTCGAGGTAATCGTCTAGGGTAATTTTGCCGAGTGCAAAATTTGCAGCGAGGTGGATGAAGCAGGTTTCACTTTCATCTTTCAGCTCTTTCTTGAGCACGTCGATGAAGGCTGTTTGGTATTCCCAGCGGATTCTAGGCTCGGAGCCGTCTATTGGGGTAACGACTTGCATGTTGAGAACTTGTAAAGGTGCAAAGCTAGTAAAAAGGATTGCTGTTGCCGGTTGTGATAGTCAAGATGAGGTATGGACAATTGTAGGCTATATAATTCTACAAAAAAGAGGCAGCCTAAAATCGATCGAGATGTTTTCTGCCTTGTAAAACTCCCTCTTGGCATTGTGGGCCATGAACTCGCCGCGCCACACAAGGCACCTTTGACAATGACGCTGCTGATTGGCCAAGTTACGCTAAGCCACCAGGCACCATGTTATCAATCAGATGGGTTGAACAGATCTCGAAATGATGCCTTGTTGTTTCGTACGAGGTTAATCGGTTTATCTTAGTTGTTTCTATTTGCCTTGTATTTCATCCTCCTTAAATCCGCCCTCGACTGCCTTTTTAGCGCAAGGGGATAGCACCATTTCCATTGACTCCATTGGTGTGATCCTTCAAGACAAGGAAGCCCTCAAAGTACTTGGATAGATCATCAAAGTCCTCCAACTCACCGATCCAGCCAACATATTGATCAGGTCGTACAGCCACGACACAGCCTCGCTTCTTGTCAACACCATAGTTCTTGTAAGCATCGCCGTAGCCCTCGTGGTAGCTCTCATCATCGACGTGCACCTTCTCATAATCCCAGCCAACCTGCTCGTCATATGGGTGGAGGATATCTGGGAAGTCACGGAGAAGCTCAGTCTCTTGACGCTTGGAAGAGTGGATGGTGAGAACCTCGATGACACTGTCGATCTTGGCCCCAACGGGTGTGATGCGGTGGAGGAAGCTCTTAGGGTTGTCGAGCTGTGCGCAAAATGCGTTGACGCGAGCCTTTTGGGAAGCGTCGAGGATGTCACCAGCAAAGAGCACGATACGGAAACGTCCATCAGCCTTAAGGCGCTCCTGGAAATGGTAAGGCCGCGCGCATGCCTGGTTGAGCACCTTGAAGCTGTTGAAGCGCATGCCAACAGGGATACCAGTAGCAAGAGCCTGTTTCTTAGCGAAGCTCTCCTCAGTGACGGTGACACCAGGTGGCAAGACGACCTTCACCCCGTCGGCTTGAGCAAGAGGATCACCAGCTTTGGCGACGATGTTGCTGGGGCCGTAGTTGACCGACAGACCCGACGCAAACATGTTGCCCTTCAGGAAAGCATCCTTAAAGACCTCCATGCTGACGCCCTCCTCATCCATGACGTCCTTGGCTGGGCGACCAGAGAAAAGGCGGCTAAAGCGGTGGTCAAACTCAATGAGGTCCTGAGCGACGCGACGACGCTCGCTCTGGTAGGTCTTGAGAATGCTGGGCTTGGCGATGCCCTTTGCGACAAGGGCGACCTTCCAGCCGAGATTGTATGAGTCCTGCATGGAGACGTTCATGCCTTGGCCAGCCTTGGGAGAGTGGGTATGGACGGCGTCACCGGCGAGGAAGACGCGCTCGTGGGCGTCAAAGCCAGTACCAACACGTTGACCGATCTGGATATTGTTAGCACAGACTCAATGGGACATGGGTTGAAGGATTATACCTGGTAAGCGGTCCACCAGTCGCAGTACTCATAGTCAAGCTTATAAGGCTGGATAATCTTCTGAGCAGCCTTGAAGATGAAGTCAGGGCTAATCTTGGATCGATCGGCACGGCCAGAAGCATCAGGTGTAACCTCCTTGAGCTGAATATACAGACGAACAAGCTTGTTCTCTCGAGGAATGATCATGAGACTACCGTTCTCTGCAGAGTGAATAGCGCAGCGCATGCGGATATCGGGAAAGTCAGTCTTGGGGATGATGTCCATGACACCCCAGATAAAGTCTGTTGCTTCACCTTGAAGCTCGAGACCGGTTTGTTGACGAACCCAGCTGCGTGCGCCGTCGCAACCGAGGACGTATTTGGCATGCACGATTTCGCTCTCGGCGTCTCGCTCTTGAGCCTTCTGGAGAAGCTTCAAGTCCTCGTTCTCGTCACCGAGGACGAGGTTACTCCGAAAAAGACCATCAGAGGCTTTGGTCTTGCTAGCAGTCTCCTGCTGAGCAGGCGTAGCCTCCTCCTCAGTCAAGTGTCGTAGCTTGACAGTGACGGGGTAGGCGTTGACATCGTCCACCTTGGACTCGTCAATGTGTAGCGACTCGGGGAGGATGGCTCGCTCGACCTTGATGGAGTCGTTGGAGAACTTCTTGATGTTGTCGAGGAAGAAGCGCTCGATGCGGCCTTGTTGGAGAACGATCTGCTGGAAGCGGGAAAGGCCGACGATAGTGTCGGGGATGCGATCGGAGCGACGGATGATGCCGTCTGAGCCGGGGTTCTAGGGCACGGTTAATATCGTGGTGGGTTGTCGATGGGAGTGTTGTAAACGCACCCACATGCAGATCTACAAACCATTAGCAAGATGTCAAAATAGTAATGGCGGAAATGGTACCTCAATCATGTGGTTGGCCTCCTTCCAGGCCCGATCACCAAAGCCCAAGCTATCAAAGATCTCAAGACTCCGACATTGGAGACCATCAGCCTGACCACAAAAGATCTTGGCGTTTCTCTTGTCGACAATACGGGCCTTGACACCACAATGCGCCATCCACGCAGCGGCCATGAGCCTGGACGGTCAGTCAAAATGAGGCCATCACATGTGAAGGAGGGACATACCCAGCAGGGCCGGCGCCAACAATGAGTCTGCATGCATCAGTCAGTACGTGATATGCAGTCAATATGCAGGAACAGTCACTGCTTACACGTCGACATCAGATTCAGGAACCTGTCCATTGGCCATCTTGTCGTTTGTCTAGGTGGGTAATGCAAAATCTCTCGAACGCTGTGTACAAAAATTGAGAAAAAAAAAACAATGTGTAGAGATGAGCTCGATCAACGTCCGAAGGAGGGGAGTAACGTAGCTATCATTAGAGTTTGGTCCAAAACAAAGAGATAAGGGGAGCGCATTGTGTTATTTCCACTCAACCAACGCTGCGTTGCAACAGGATATCGCGTGTACCGAGTTTGCGACGAACGTTTGGGAACCCCTGCCGAGTTGCATTGACCTGTCCATAGAGGGAAACGTCTATTCCTTAAGAGGTGAAGTAACCCCCTGATCACCAATTGTCGCTGCCTTCTTTTGTCGAGTGCATCTTGTCTCGGGACATGGGGGCTGGGGGAGCTCTGGAATTCCGGGGGTTAGCAGGATATCGAGATGTTGAGAATTACGTATTGCCAATAGGCGACAGCATCCGTGAGGTCCCGGGTTTCATCCCCGGTACTCGAGCCCGTAAATTAGGGTTTCTCAACGTCGACCCCGGAAATAGCCATGATCGGCAGTTTCCTCCCCTTGTTTTCTCACGGGCGGAATGCGACGCGGGCGTCAACGGTCAACGGTCCCGGCAGAGCTAGCAGGGGACCCCTTCTAGAATAGAGGCTCTGTTAAGCAGATCACTTTCGTATCAAGATAAGCGTGCGGGCATAAAAAGAAAAGTCGTCGAGGATACGCTGCGATGCTACACTGCTGGCTACAGTTGTGGATGATCAGAACGACTGTCACATTTTGAGGCCCCTTTGCCGCCGCATCTCTGACACTTGGCTTCTTGTGCCTAGAGGTGGCTTAGGTATTTGTGTCAAATCAGGTTGAGAGACAGAAGTTCGTACAGTGGTGATTGTCGCTAACGCCACTTCATCTCTCTTAACGGCTTAAGCGACGTTGAGCATTCCAATCTTGAAATTTCCCCGACGATCACCGTCCCCAGAATCTTCACGAGCCGCCAAAAGGTCCAGTACGTAAGCTAAGCTTAGCTCCCTGTGCTTTTATGCCGGCCCCCACGGTAGTGTGTCCCCTGTCAAGGTCAGCATACAGCCACCTCCGTATTCTGCCGTCCACGGCAATGATGGACGAAACGTGCCAAAGAGTTACGAAGTTAGCGGCGGAACTCCCGTCGCAGAGAGCTGCATTTTCACCGTTGCACTGTCACATCGTGCAGACGCGAAGCCCCTTGGCGGTGTATCAGCAATTGGTAAGGTAGCATGGCTTCTCAAAAGACGGATGGGACCGTGAGAGTTTTCAGGGATCTGGGACAGGACGGAAACTCCACTGCATGCATCAACGAGAACGACGACATGCCTGCTTTGCAGCTGAGGCCCTCTTGAGAGCAGGTTCCACCCTATTGCAGAATGTGATATCAGTATCCCGGCGTGATGGTTACGACCTTGTGTTTGCTGAGGCTGTCTGCCCAGCTTATTCCGTACCAGCTCAGCGTTTCGGCAGAGGGTGAGAGCAAGGTACATGCACCCACAGGTTCATCCGTACCCTGCTACTTTGAGCGATCGAGATTTCTGCAGGAATTGTTTTAATTAATCGTCGGCTTCTACCCGTGAGGAAGAAGCATTGAACAAAGAAATAACCATCTCGTAATGCAGTCTGCAGGAGTAACACGGACATCTATACTTGATATCTTATAGCAGACAAAGAACCCCCCCATAATGGTCTAGAACGAGCAACAAAGTTTTCGCATCGTCGGTCGAAAAAGGTTCCGGGAAACGGGGACTGTAACATCGTCATACATCTTTGATTCGCGTTTCCCCTTGATCGACGTTGAGCCCCTGGATCGGCAGTCGATAGGACCAAGACGTCGAGGCTGGACTCTTTCTTTCTTTTTTGCTAGTTTGTTTCTTTTTGTTGGTTTCTATCTTTCTCTTTCTATTTAGACTTGGCCAACTCCGAAGGTTCCGCTTACCTTTTTCCCAAAGGAGGGCGTTTAATCAATTGTTCAACGACCAACACAGTTCTTCGCTTGACCCCCATGTCGATTCGCCTGGACGCCTGCATCTAACGGAAACGCGACAACAGCCCGTTATGGCTACTCCGGCGGAGCAGCAAGCTGCTGCCAACTCATTCATCCAAGAAGTATGGGGTCTTCAAGGTGTGGCGTATCTGGTTGTGGGCCTACGGTATTACAGCCAGTTTACCTCGTTTGGTCGGCGTCTACAATGGGATGACATTCTGATGCTCTTGGCAACGGTAAGTCACTGCACAGAGTCAAGGACCACTATTTAACAGTTTCCTAGATCACCTACACGGCCGAATCAGTTGCAGCATACTATGTCGTGGCATACTGGAAAGCACTCGCAAATAACGGCATAACACCAGAGCAAAGAGAAGCGTTACGAAGTGATCCCGATAGTCCGGAATGGGAGCTGCGCATCAACGGCTCAAAGACACATGTTATCGGTCTTATCCTCTACATGACACTTCTATGGCTGCTGAAGGGCTACTGGATTGTTTACTACATGCGCCTGACGTGAGTTCTCCCCTGGGCTGTGTGATAGGCTGCAGAGTGATCTGACATGTGTATGTAGTGAAGGTGTTAGCTCGGCCAAGCGAGTTGCCTACTGGGGTGCCTACATCATGCCCGTCACCTACGTTTCCTGCCTTCTGGTTGCGTTCCTCAAGTGCATACCGTTCGAAAAGCAATGGCAGGTCGATCCAGAGCCGCCGAGTAAGTTAACCTAGTCACACCAGGGCAATCGAGTTTGTCTAACAAACCTCCTGTAGACTCTTGCATGCCTGCCATCACCTACATCCAGACCATCTATGTTATGGCCATGAACACAGTCACAGACTTTTATCTCATGGCTATTCCTCTCCCCATGGTTTGGCGAGCTAGGATGCCATGGAGGAAGAAGCTTATCATCATGGTCATGTTTAGCGGTGGTTTTCTTGAGATGGCCTTTGGTATCTTGCGAGCTGTCTCTATCCTCACTGTAAGTACCCTATACTTTTTAAATGCGTCGCTTGGGCTAACAGTTCCTCTAGAAAGGCAACACTGATCCCGCCCAGTCTGGCTACTGGTCGGTTCGTGAATCCTTTGTCAGCTTCGTCCTCACCAACATGCCCATGGTATACCCCCTTGTCAAGAGGTTCATCGAAAAGAGCGTCAGCAGCTCCAAGGGCAACAGCCGACCGGGTCTCGGAGACAGCCAAGGCTATCGCCTGGAAAGCTACAAGAACAAGTCGGCTTCTCGACCACGACCCGACGAGAGGGACCTGGGCGATACAGTCTGGGGCTCCAAGGAGCACATCGTCGCCACCGAGATCATCGACAAGGGGCAGTCGAGTGGAGATGATGCGTCGTTGCCAGGCTCAGACAATGCGCCCAACTCGTATAATACTCGTGTTAGGGGCACTCCAACGCCCGGAGCCATCGGTAGCAATTCATCTGCTGTCTCTTCGTTTGGAGGCGCCAAGAATTGGAGACATGGTGCTAAGGGGGGAGATCAAATCATCGTGACAAACGAGTATACCGTGAGGGTTGACGAAGAGGCGGCCAGTGGAACACCGGGCCGCTATGCTGGCCGTTGAGTACGCGAGGAGAGTCTTTGTGTTATCCCTATTTCTGTCGACGAAAAGAATGGAGTTTGGCATGGGACATGTATTATAGAGTGTGTATTCATAAGATTAGCGAACATAATTAGAAGCCTACAGGCACCGAATAGTTCTTGAGCAAATTAACCGTGTATTAAAGCCTTTAGAGACCCAAAAAAGAACAGAAAATACTGAACAATATCCAACCACACCTGATCTACCCTGTCTCCCAAACACCACAGAACCCCCACCTCTCACCCGTGACCCCTTATAACGACCCCTGTCCACCACTCCAACTTCTATCTTGGAGCCACCAGTCACCTAAATAATCTTCAAGGTTTTCATCTAGGTCGAATAATCTGCAGAATCATAAGGCTTAGACATAGGAATACCCTCCTCCCGGGAAATCTCGACAGCTGGGACATTGTAGTACGTTTTTGGGGAACGGTTGGGGACGAAACCGGGGTGGGCGATGCAAAGAGAGAAGATGGCGACAACAATGAGCCTGAGTGGCAATCAGCGGACAATCAGCGCCAAGGGGAGAAAGAAAGAAAAAAGAACTTACACTCCCTCAAGCCCGATAAAGAGTCCCTCATGCTTGATTGACTCCCCGCTGTAGCCTTCTTTCAACTCGTCGGCACGGAAGATGCAACGAGCAAGTGTGGTCAAGACCGCCAAGGCGAGGAAGCTAAAGAACAGCTTGTCTCTGGCTTCAAGATGCTTGGACTTGCTGGACTTGAGGTACCGGAACATGTAGTCGGCAAACAGGACGCTGAACACGACCAGCATGATGACTTGCAGGATGAGTCCCGCCATGGCAATCTTGACGCCTACTTGGCTGCTGCCGGATGAAGATGCAGATAGACCGCCACCGGTGCCCTGGAGGATGAGGGAGAGGATGTCGACGGGGACGAATATCCAGGCAAAGAATTTTGTTGGGAAGCGGGCCAGGCTGGGGGAGTAATGCTCGATGCTATTCCTCGTTAGGTTTCTTAGAGCTGTTGCTGTGGTGGCATAACTGACCTTTGCCCAAGTGTCACGTAAATGGCCGCACAATAAAAGACAGGTGCTTGAGTGATGCAGACTGCCACCTGTTAGTTATTGTTCCTAGCACGAGACTCCTCCTACGTACTGATCTGGGTAATGAAAGCCCCAAAGCTCCAAGGGTTCTTGTATAGGAGAATGCGACCGATGTAGCCGACAACTTCATGGGTACAGCTCAAGATCATGCACCACATGAACGACGGAGTCTTCCATCTGAGGCCGAGGTACGCGTGGACCAAGGTACCGAGGGAGAAGAGTGCTGCAAAAATGACATTGACTGGGAGGGAGGGTCGGTAACCATAGACGCTCATTTCGATCGTACAAAGCTGTCAACGCATTTTTAGCAATCGGTACTCCAGAAATATTTGGTGCTGTCAGATGGAGTTCACCTCAAATGTGCAATTGGCGTTGGGTCCAAAGGTGACCAAGTTGCTGTGGTTCAACATGATGGTGATTGATGGTATTGGAGGGGGAAGGTTGAGTGAAGGGGGAGAAGCTCTTCGACAGGAGGCTTGGTATGGAGAGAAACAAAGAGACGAAAAGGCGACGTAGGGGGCCAAGTGAGTGTATGATGATAAATCGATGAAGAGTGAGGTTGGAAGAGGTATAGGGAAGTACAGCAAGTTATTGTAGGAGGCTTATTTACCTGCTGCTTTTAAGAATACTTCGAGGCCTCTGCCACAATAGCACTTTTGTTCAACTGCTGACGACGTGTAAGATTTGCATCTCAGTTGCGCCTTGCGAGAATGAAACAAATTAAACGCAGCGAACCAGGACGCCCATCCGGTGTAGCGAATGAGAACAGTCCCAGAAATCTCAACATCAATGGTCAGTCTGTTTGGAATCAGCACAAAGTGGCAACGACCCATCAGAGACCCTGAGCTCCGACCCTTGTGAATCCATGCGAATATGCATCGATTGGTTAATCTGCGCTTGTGGCTGCTGACGCTCGACACTCAAATACCGTGGATCCAGCCGTGACAAGTCAATGTTGCGAACTGACCAGTCAGCTTCAACTTGGATGACGGTTTCGCCTCCCCACTAGAGATGTCATGGAACCCCTGACACGAGGTGAGTGAGACTCAGCCCTGTGGATTAAGGCGTGAGACACATGGCAATAGATGCGGGTTGACAAGTAGGACGGTCTGATTAGAGATGAAGCTCTGATGTATCCTAGAGGCACTTTTGGGAGTAAGCTGTTGGTAAAATTGAGTTGGTTTCAGGGCTCGGCAACTGTAATCGGACCACCTGTTGTTCAGCTCGGTGTGAATCTACAAACTGCCAATATAAAACTGGCGTTGTTTCTCGTCGATAAAACTCGATAGCCATTCTTTCACTTTGCATCACACCCAAGACACAAAAATATTCTTGCTCCCCAAACACCAACATGCGTCTTCAATCAGTTGTCTCCGTCCTCTTTGCTTCGGCGTTTGCCCAAGGTACCTTCAACCTCAACGAACCACGCGACCTGGTCATCAAACCCCGTCAGACGGCCGACAGCGCTGAGTGTGCCACCATCTTCGAACCCCTCGTCACCGGTCTGCCGTCTCTGCCCCCCGACTTCATCTCCTTCTGGAGCGATAACAACCCCCAGACCAAGGGATGTCTTGCCCAGCCACCTTCGTTTCTGACGTCTCAGTTCGCGAGCGTCTACGACGACTTCGGTTCGTGGATTTCGTCCAACGAAGGCGTCTTTTCGAGTATCGCTTCCAAGTGCCCCCAGTACAACTTCAATGGGGGTGATTTTGCCAAGAGGGCGGATTCCCCTGCGGTTTATACCGAGTTGCCTCCTGAGGCGGTTTCTTGGCTCAAGATTGCTACTGCTTCAGGCATACCTTCTGAGTGGGCTGCATACGGTTCCTACTCTCCCTGTCCAGCCTCAGCCACCAGCTCGAATGTTGAACCCAGTACAACTCCTGTCGAAACCGGAAGCACCTTGACTCCGTCGGCGGTTTTGGTCAATGGAGGAGATCGCAGCATGGCCCGTCCTGCTTACTTCGTGGCTATTGCTGGGATGGCGGGAGCGGCTGTCGCCATGTAAGGAGCTCAGAGGTGCCGTCGTGAAGGATTCTTTTAAAGGGAGGCAATTATCATTCGTGTAACGCCCGCGTGGCAATTTCTTAGATGTTTTGATTCGCCAATAGTGGAGGAAGGCTTCTGTGTCAGTGGACGCCTAATCACCTCTTGCATATGCCTCTCACTCCCTGTTCGCCTGTGAACTAATGTTGACAGCCCGGTGATGTTAGATTCAAGGTGATAAGGTCGCCCTTTTCGTTAACTGGGCTTCGAGAACTTTCTGGACCCGATAGATGAATTGTTTGATACGAATCTTCCCGGAGGCCTGCTGCTGTTCTTGCAGCCAAGGCTTGTCCGATTTTGTACCCGACCTAAGGACTCCAGCCCCTCCTCGTATTCCAGGACGTTCTAAAGAACTACAACCCAACCTTCGAGGAAACAGATTGGTTCTCTTGGAATCAGCCTTGTGTTACGGTTATCTTAGAGTACTCCCGTCATGGTTAGCCATGCGAGCTATCCAATCAGCGTCGAACTCTTGTCATCCCCGACTTATTCCCAACATCCTTGCTTGCTCTTGTGGCATCGCCACCAGCTGCCGATACACGCCAGCGATGTTCACGCCGGGCGTACACGTGTTAGCTGGTGGTGCCCTGAGACGAAGCCATAGCCACTGGCAGCCACCGACCACCCGTCTCTACACGACACTCGCTCGCTAAAAGGGAAATAGTCTATTGGTACTACATTAAGAAATTCACTATTCACCACACCATCTCAAGTATCTACCCCGTACCCCTAAAGCTCAGTTCGGATGCCATGTTCCCAAGAAGAAGGTGTCATTGTGCGAAAATGACAGCTCCCGCTCCTCTAACATGGTTGCCATGGACATGGCCAACCGAAGACCCATCTGCAGTCCCATCTGTCTAATTGTTTTTGCTACCCACTGTCTCTGCTCTTTAGGTGTAGTCCTCAACATGGCAGAGAAGAACAGAGGCCAGAGGAGAAGCCATCCTCCTGGAGTGGCGACATCGTCTGAGTATGCGAACTGTCTGACGCCCCCGGCTTCTCTGTCGCCAGGTCGGTGGCCGAGATGATACGCAGCGCTGTGACAAATTCCATTCGCCATATCGATGAGCACTTTGCCCGATCTCTGCAGGTTGGCTTTCTGCTTCTCCGTGCCGTACTTGAGCGTGGCGGCGATGATGGACTCGTGAATGAGCAGCCGAATGTTGCGGTAGCTGTTCCAAACGCAAGCAACCCATGGATCAAAATACATATCGTATTGCTGATCGTACCCGCTGGAAGGTGTCCCACCAGGCCTGAGAGAGCGGTAAGATTTGTAAGACCAACTGGGGGGCAGTGACTGGGCCCATTCATTCAACATATCGTCGATGGGGAGTAATCGCGCCGCCACTGTATCAGGATCCTTGATGTCTCGGTACTTGAGCTCAGCTCTAGCCCTGGCAAGAATCTCATTGATCTCGGCGAAGCGATTGGCTGGCTCAAGTTCCTTGATGCCCATGCGCTCTGCCCACTTGGACCATTTTGTCAGTGCGTAGGGGATGGGTTCCTGCAGCTGGTGGCTTGTCATGACCTGCAAGGGGTGAGCATATGCAAGGGCTACGAGATGAGTGGCTTACAATGATGCGACGCATCTGGATAAAGAGCTTGAGGGAGACCTCGCTTTTGAATTGGCCTGGACCACGCATCTCGATACATTGTGCTGCGGCGATGGTGTGATGGCTGAAGGACTGCATGGAACTGACATCGGCGGATGCAATAGTCTGCCTTTTAGTCAGATATAGTCTCATAAGGAGGCATGTTAAACTCACTTCAAACATCCCCATGAGCATGACTGCTGCTAGAGTTTGATCTGATACCCGTTCAACAGGATCTTGAAGCGCATCGCGCAGCTGTCGAATAGCTTTGCCATACATTTGAAACGCCTCAGACCGCCAGGCAGGTGCGTTCCCAGCATTTGACAGAGCTGCAAGGCCCGCAGCTGCAGTAATCGTACTGAGCACTCCAAATGGAGACGTCTCATCTCGCAAGAGACCGGGTAGGTACTCATGATTGCCCCTTGGGGGCGCAGAGCTCGAAGCACCGTTGATGGTGAGGACGTACTGCTGAATGAAGAAGCTGATCGCCTGGTCCGTGGTCGATGGAGAGACACTCCGTGTCCTTGCCCCAAGGACAGAGACGGCTTTAGGAGGAACGAGTTTGTTCTTCTTTTGCACAATCCCCGTCTGGTTGCGAAAGTTGACATCTGCCTCCGAGGGAAAGCCCGGACACTTCCATCCAGATTTCGTGCACTGAGAACATGCCGGAGAGAGCAAGTTGCACTATTACTTCAATGTCAGTTTTATCTCGCAACATTCCAAATTGCTTCACCTTAATCTTCCTCTTCTTGCACGTCGCACACGCTCTACTTGGCTTCCCCGTATTGACCATCTTGGCTTGATCAGGTCGACACTTGTTCAAAGGTGGCATGAGGTCGGTACATATGTAGTTTTTGCACGCAATCAGTAGTCCACGCGAGTCATCCAATCACATGAAGCCATCGGTATTTGTTTTCAGCTGCTGACGGGCTGACAGGATCCCTGCCGCCACTTTTCCGTCGGCATTATCCGAATAGCATCATCCTTCGGCTATTTCGACGGTGAATTTGGAATGAGCGGCAACATATCAAATCATGAAATTCCAAATGATACCTTGACTTAACGTGATACCTGCATGATGACAATTTCTGACGGGTTCCCTCTGTAGATCTGAGGATATAAGGCTGATGCAGCGCCCTTGGGTAGCTGTGAGATTAGACTTGGTCACTCAACACTTTTCTATCCTCTCTTGTTTTGACCTGACTCAATACCGCGCGTTCTTGGCTAAAATGAGGCCTTTCATTTCCTTCTTGGGGCTATAAGTTCAGCATCCCGATTTCTTTCCACAGACTCAACGTTTTCTACACTTTTGCCCCAACGGACCGAGCGAAGTGGTTCCCGTTTCTGCGAGGTCTACTGCTTGGATGCTATAGTGATATCTCGTATTATTTGCTTTCACTGATGAGCCAAACACTCAAGACGAGTTTGAAATGCCAGTTTATGGTTTAAAGGGCTAGTTCCTTGAGTTCATTGACAGTAGCCTTGATGTTATGCCAGACCCCAGCAACAACGAGAGGTGGGAATGGTGGCAAAAGGCACCGTACTTCTAAGGTCCCCCTCAGCGTGAACAAGGGCTAGTTTCTGCCTCGTTCGATGATTCTTCGGCAAGTGTAATTGTTGAAAGGCTGGGTGTGGCTAGCGGGTTTGGCAATGCGATTCTGCATAGCCCCCAAGTCATGCATTTGTCTTCTTGATTGTTACCTTAGCAGGCTCTAGGCGTTCAACTCATGCTTTTAGGATAGTAGTTCACATCCCTATTGCCATTTTTGTAGATAGTATGCATTGAATTTTCATCCAACATATTTATCGGCGCCTCTTATAAGAGCTAGGTTTGACTGGGAGTAAGTATGAGAATTCCCATGTGCTGTGTTGACATCTTGAGCCCAACAGGCGGTGAGTCCGACGATTGGGTAACTTGCAGCATCAACGAATCAAATCATAAGCGCCACGGGGGCTGAGTGTGTCAACCTTGCAGGGCTTTGCTGCAGGTCTTGAGGGGGGTACCGTCAATGTCACAAATCAGGCTGAGCCAACACACTGATAAATGAGCCACGGAGCCTGACCTGTTTCACCCTGCCCGACTTCATTCAACTCGTTCTCTTCACACCCTCGAAACGCTTTTAAACAAGCTTATTTGCCGCTACGAATAGCCCGGGCCAAGGGGCCAATTGCGACCGTCATGGACCCCCTGAGCGCGGGTGCAAGCGTCGTCACTTTTCTTGGGCTCGCCTTCTCAATTACCAAAACCGTTCACGATGTCCTTTCTACCATAAAGGACGGGCCACAAGTCATTCATCATCTCAAGGACGAATTCTCCCAACTGAGAAGCATACTGGAGCGGCTGGCACATATATCGATGAGCGCAGCCGACGCAGCAGAGCTCGATGTCTTGGCCAAGAAATGCAATGATGACGTGGCCAGCTTTGAAACCAGGCTGTGTCAGCTCGACGCGTCTGGGGCTGATGGTAGGAGAGGCAGGCTCTGGCGGAAGCTGAAGCTTTGCTTCACAGAAAAGGATCTGGAACAGATGCGACACATTGTTCGAGGCCACGTTCAGTTGCTCACCATCCGATTGAATCTTTTACAGGTTCAGCAAGGCTCTTTTTCAGCTACACAGTCAACCGAAATTCTCAATCTCATCCAGAAACTGAGAGAAGATGTCGCGACCCTCCATCAAAATAATCCTGTCCAGACCGCTGCCAGAGACCCAACACCTCCGAGAATAGCCGAGCTTGACATGGCAGAGGACGTCCCTTGTACTGGCTCAGATCTTGCCGACAGTATTACGCGACTGATGCATTTGTTGGAGAAGAAACCATGCGTACTTGACTCGGACGACGCAGAAGAGCTCGTGGATGACCTAGAGCGCCTTTTACAGTCTGTTCAAGATGAAGCATCAACAGCAATGACTTCCGGGCCGGCTTTTGATCCCAACGTTTCTCACGATGACGAAACTGCAAAAGACTTGAAACTGATGAGAGGCGTAATACTGTCCGCTCCATCACTCAACGTCAACCGAAGTGGTATTTCCCCTCGCTTTGGTTTAAAACTTGCAGCGTACTGATGTTGCATAGGCCCGTTGGGTTTACTGAAGGCCATATTGCGAGGAACCATAATTCACCAGGAATGGAAACGGAAGATCATTGACATTGGTGACGGGGTTGTGACACTCACTTCTACCAAACGACGATGCAGACAGCCGGGACGTTCCAGGGATTCAAGAAGCCTCCGGGCTGGTCGTGGAAGAGATTTTGTGGCCAAACTTGTCTTCAAACCCAAGAACACAAATAAGATGCTCACGATTTCTGTCAACCAAGGACAAGTGATGTATGACAGTTTCACTAGTATTCTTCCGCAGATAACAGTGAACAGCATCCTCACCCTAAACTCACCGGTGTTTAGTATCGTCGCAAATGGGTCGATTCAAGACCTGATGGATCTGGTGGCTGATGGCAAAGCCAGCCTTTACGACCATGATACAAACGGGCGGTCGTTATTGCACGTGAGTCATCTACTACCTTCATTGTGGAACTTTTTCAACACCTCTCGACTTGAATTAACAGATATTACTAAGTATTCGGTAAACAACTTTCCAATGTGCAAGTTCCTTATCGATCAAGGGCTAGATGTAAATGAAGAGTCTCTACGCGAGTATGCTATTTAAAGGATCTTGGCCTGTTTTGACTCAATTCTAACCAGAAGTTCGACCAGAACACCCCTTCACGTGGCAGCTTCTGCCCAAGAGACTTTCCGTGCCTTGCTGGTCGCTGGGGCAGATCCAACCATCGAGGTAGATACTAAATTTGGGAGTGTTCTCCAGCATATCTGCGAGATGGGGGGTTCAACCGTAAGCGAAGTCTCAATAGTTCAACTGTCTTTGGGCTAATACGAAACACTTGTAGGCTGCGGCTCTACTCCGAGAAATGTACACAAACAGCCCCTTTGTTCAATACGCGGACCGAGAGACCTTGGAAGACAACCCTTTCCTTAACTGTTGCAGGAAAATTTGCAGGTCATACCGAGCTGTTGCCGAATTACAAGCTTTTTCTCAAAAGCTCCCAATTTTTCTCGAAAATGGCTACAGTATCAATACCAGGGGGGCAGACGGGGCAAATTGCTTAACCGAGGCCTTTCGATCTTTCAAGATTCGGGGAGGCCTAAAGAGATCTGTTTACACTCATAAGGCCGTCTTGACACGTCTGCTTAGTCACGGAGCGGATATCAACTCCACCGACAATAGAGGGAGGTGTGTTTCCGACTTTGCGTATGGCCGGGTCTTCTGTACGCCATGTTCTAAAACCTTCGTATCTTATGTGGGAGATCTTTGGGACTCTGTTTTGGATGAATTCGGTTACGACATCTTGCCATTTAGAAGGCTTTGCCCCCGACGAGCAAGGTACACGGGCAGATACACTCGCCAAGTATTCGAGCAGCTCTGGAAGGACAGGGAACATCGATGCCCTTACTGGAACGACGCAACCTGGCCGGAATTCTCAGTTGAGGACTTTCCAAGAACTTGGCACTTCCTGGACGAGAATGGGACAATGTGTGAGCAGTGTCAGTCCTGCTTCGACAGCCACTTTGAACAAGAAGCATCCATTTGTGGAGAATGTGGATTTTGCACCACCGTTCTTGGCTGTGAGTGCGCTCAGGTTCATGGTTATCGCCGACATAGAGTGGACTGTTTACGGCCACTCCGACGGGAGATTCGATGGGATGAGGGACAGAATCGATATTTCTACCTGGATGATGATGACTCTTCGGCACAGGATGCATCATACAAGGATGAATCCTCTGATGGGGTGGTCATGGACAACGAGGTTTGCTCTGTCGGTACACCCTCGGAGAGAAATGACGGAAAGCATCAGAAGAAAGTCGATACAATTGTCCAAGAAGACGAGCATTGGAACGACTTGTCATCCGGTTCGTTGTCATTATCGGCGCTTGCGGTAGGAGGCTCGCCGTCACAGAACGAACTATTTGGGAACCCCTGGGAATGAGGTCAGAGGAGAGGGAATGTCCATGTAATATCTCAGACAGTTTGATAGTAGAACATAGGTTGGAGCTGGACTGCTTCCTCCATATAGAGTAAAAGATTGCATGAAAAGAAATCAAGACATGATGGTATGGAACCCTAATCGTAAGAGACTGTAAATGTCGAAACATGGTTAATAAAAAGTGATGAGAAAACTTTCTTGATCGCTCATGATTCTTGCTATAAGAGCTTCTTTCACCCCGTGCATGCTCTAACAAAGGTGAAAAGCCCTTTCCTCCCTTTCAACCTGTATAAACTCCCCGTCCATGATGCCATGAACATATGCCTCTCCCAGGAGCTGAAACTCTTGTCCCTTTGGGCGAAGCACGAACGGCACATGGGCACCATAAAAAATTACAAGGACATCTCCAGATTCCATGGCAGCAGGACCAAGTCCAACATAGCCACCCGCTGAGAGATATGGCTTTCGCCCCGCCTGGGTCATGACCGAAGCCAAATACAGGTCAAACTTGCCCATGTTCTGTAGCACAGTCATGGAAACCTGCAATGCTGATGTGGGGTCCCTTGCTTGCATGCCGTTGTCGAAGGCTTTGGTAACCTCCAACACAGACAAAAACCCCTCTTGGCTCACGGCCGTAGCTCGACGCGATTGCGGACTAGTGGCCGAGATTGCCTCTTGATCCCCTACAGGAATCCGCCACAGACTCGCCGCGGCTTCCAGGGCAGAGTAGACAGGGGAATCGGGGCGGGCCGAGCACGACTCTTGGATGAAGAGCGCGATCTCGGTAAAGAACGTGCTTGCAGGTTTGAAACCTTGTTGAAGGTAGTCTTCCATCGGTGCCAGTGTGGTGCCTACCTTACCAACCATGCCAACTTCAACTCCCCTAAGGGCTATCGTTCGAATGTTACTACAAGGTATCCACTGCGTAGCAATCTTGTCACCACACACAGTAAAGGGTTTGTCAACGATGGCATTTGCTGTCGAGGGATCGCGAGTTACGCGCCAATCCGGGACCCATGACGGCAGCTCTGAGCCATTGGGAGATGTTGGCCTTGGGCGTGGTCGGCCAAATTCTGCATAAAGCGATCCATATGAGCTAGGATCGATAGGGGAGGCTGTGTATGGCCGTCCATACTGCGGGTAGACGAGCAGGGCCGCCTGGCCCTTTGCCAGAATGGCGGCCCATGTCTCGAGGAATATTTCCTCGCAGGACTTGTCATAATTTGGGCGGATTCCAAGCTCGTCGGCATCGCTTGCAAGATTGAGGAGACCGAATACCCGATCTCGAGGGTCAGTTGAGCGGAGGGAGGAGTCAGTCGCTTCATGGCTGAAGGCGAGGAGGAGAAGATCCAGCAACGGCTGCCCCGCCATGCCCGATTTTGACGATCGGTAACGTTCTCGCTGCTGGAACATCCTTGTGGCGCCGTGTCCCAAGCCCGCTAGATTTCCTGGGGTTCCGACGGGGTTATTGTTCGCCATAGTTAACAGATCCTGCGTTGACGCTGCATCATAGAACTGCCCCGAGAACACTTTCAGAAAGGTCAAGGTAAACCTGTGGAAGTGGCCCAATGGGACCCTGTAGCTTCCACAGGCAACCATAATTTGTTCAGAGACCAAGAACTCCTGTAGGCACCAGACCCGGAACCAGTAGTCAAGGTTCAGCAACTTCTTCAAAGCAACCTGCTCAGGTCCACCGACACGACCTCCGAGTGGTCCTTGTGGGCTCTGCAGCCATTGTACAACCTCTGGCCTGTCTAGGATTCTGTAGTCCCATGACATGCCCTTTTGGGACATATGAGAGAATGCCCGCATGATTTCGGCCGATTCAGGATCTTCACCTAGCCATACCACCGTAGTGGTGGCCTTTTCGTAAATATCTTTCATGAGTTGGATCTGCCATGACTTTTCAGCGTTGTTGGACTGTTGGATACAGATGGCATCTATCCAAAGTGTGACCGTGCTGTCGTCTTCTTGAAGGCGACCAAGTGCAGCGACGAGATTCCTGGTAGCCTGGAAGGGGCACCCGCTGACTGTGATAGGTAAGGTGTCTTTTGCATCGCCCCAGGTGTATGAGAGGGCAGTGAACTCCAAATTGTCATTCAATGAAGCTTTGATCAGAGAGATACAGATCTCCGGCGTGGTTCTCTGAAATTTATCAGGAATGATGTTTTCTGACATTTAAAGGCGTCGGTACCTTTGGAAACAGCTTTACAAGCCGGATCTCCCGTCTGAGTTGATCAAGTGGTTCGTAAGTAAGGGTTGTCATGATGAGACCTGTTCTAGCAGCTAATGTGTGTCTATTGGGGCGAAGAATGCAAGGTGCGAATGCCCTGTCATTTATGCTTGGATAGGCTGAACACACAAGCGAGTTTGTGGCTGAAGCCAAGCATCGAATCAGGACTCTGGAGTTGCACTGCAGCAGTAGGTCGGAGCTGGACTTGATGCCCGAGTCAGATGATTGGCCATCGATTTCCTCAAGATAAGGCGGCCAAGCAGGCTGACGCGTACTTCCGGTGAGTGAGGGTGGTTTAAGGTACCAATATTCGCCCAAACGAGTTCTTGACGAGCTGAGAAGCTTAAGGTGGGGAGAAGGCTGTTCAGCTTCAAATTAAAGTTTAGCCTGTTCTACTTACGGATGAGAGCTTGTACAGGGACTGTATTATGGAGCGTTAATAAGTCAATGTGTATAACCAAAATGAAATAGCTAAGAACAGCTCGTGGAACTATCACTACTTCAGCCATCTCCCCACCCTCAACCTCCTGCTGTAGGCCACCAATTAACTTCCAGAGGACATGCCCTGCATGGTATCGGTCGGACCGGCGTACCAAAGATGGCGCTGATTGTTGTCTATCGATCCCAGCAGAAGAGTCCTTGTCTTTCTGCAGCTCCCCGCACCCAGCTGCTCATACACGGGCCACTGTCCAGGTTCTTTCGTCAAGTCCACGTCTATCCTCCTCAAATCCGCAGACGGCCCGTTCCACCAGACAGAGAACTTGTTGTTACCTGTAGATAATGCGGTAATACCGCTTGTTTCCGAGGCGGAGCCATTTTCAGTTAGGGCTAGCCGTCGCCTGTCCCAGCCAGCCACATCGGAATAGTTTCTCGTTAGGACAAACATGTCAACGCTTCCTCGATAAGAGATCCAGAAGAGGGCAAGTTGTTGTGGAGAGAGCTGTATCGAGGTGAAACCACCGTCAAGCCTAGCAGTCATCACTGGAGTAAGCTTGTAGAGAAAATACTCAGTGACAGCGTCGGGGTCATGTGAATGGGCGCCTCCTATACCTCCACCTTCGTAGATATAGAATACGTCGACTGTTTTCCCATCCAGACTTTGTGCAGTAAGTCCACTGATGGAGTTTCCGAAGCCTACCGTGCCCGAAGGAGCAGCGTTGAAAACATCTCCCCACCCATCAGACGAGTTCCATCGCGCGTTACCGATGCCCCCGGTAGGAGTAGCCCACCAAACGTCCATGCGCATGCGAGGGCCGGGCCTGGACATGCAAGTCATTGACCCGCCAGCTTTTGTCGAAGCTTGATCACGCTTGTTGAAGGGATAGGAGTCAGTGTCAGGTGACCTCCATCCCAGCCCGTCCTGCAGCCAGAATTTGCCATCGATGGCACCGTTTTCCGTGATCCACCAGATTTCCTGATGGAAGTTGTTACGCGTGGTGCCAGTCAAACCGGATCCGGAGTTGGGCACGCTCGAGGGGCCCATGAACCGCGAGCCTATCCAGCTGTTGTTCTGTTGCAAGGCCGTCTGGATGGACCCATCAGGACTCGTCCACCAGAGCTGGATGCTGTTGCTTCCGCTACGCGAGATGCTCGCCATAGTGCAGAGAGGTCCGACAGGGAAACCGTTGACAACTGCATAAGGGGTCCAGCCGTTGGAACCGGGAATGGTAAAATCGATTCTTGCGAGACCTCCAGCTAGACTCGGAGCTAGGGATGTGCACTCAAAGGTTACCTTTTGACCTGGTTTGAATAGGTTGTCGCTCTGTTCCATGGTAAAGATTGCGACGGTATCTGGTCGCTGAACAGTGTGGGTCAAGGCCAAGGTCGTTTTCGGAACTCTCACAATCATCTTGATCCTTTGTGCGGTGGGCTCGGTGAGACCGTCCCACGACCATGATACTTGAACAGATCCTGCAGAGGTAAAAGTGGCCGAAGGCTTGCACGCAGGCAATGATTGAGGGATGATTGGGAACTTCCACGGTTCACTAAAGTCCCCTTGCTCCCCGGACACCGGGTCAAGCGACGCCACGGTAATGGAGGCCGTTGTGCGGGCCGTACCAATATCCAAGGGCCCCCCAAAAGAAACAGTGGTGCTACCAGGGGCGCTTCCAGACACTGCTTTGATGGGATCTGGCAGAGGTCCAGTGCTTGGATGGACTTGAAGAACAAATTGCATGTCGGGAGGAGGCGGGCTGACAAACTTCACTGTCATATGCAGCTCCTGCGTTTCAATGTCGTAGTAGGATTCGGAGTCAATCTGGGGAGTTGGGAGTAGAGCCTGAGGAACTTGGTAGGTCAAGAATGCAAACAATCCCAGGGAATTGGCTGATGAAGGCTTCGCGCGGGCTGCGATTGTGAACTTGGCCCCTCGAATGATGGATGGGCCCGTGAGCGATGCTTGTCTCTGGCCGTCTGGGGCTGAAATGGACCTGGAGGTCACAGTGGTATCCAACCTCCCGTCCTTTCGAACAACCAGCAGATCGAAATCATCGGTACTGGAGCCAGGCTGATCCCATGATACCACGACTGCTTCTTCGATGTACTTGGCGTACAAGTTACTAGGTGCTGCAACAGCTGTCAAGATTGGCGACTCTGTGTAAGGCGAATCGTGAGAAGTGTTTGGATCAGGAGAGACGGCCTTTACCCTGGCTATACAAGCTGTGATAGTTGAATTGGCGGGAATGAAGTCGTAGATACCGATGTCGAGGGAGATTGTACCCGTGGAGGAAACAACCGAGTCTATCTCATATAGGACGGTGGTGGGTGAACTGTCGGTACCAACAATTTGGACGTGATACTTTTCAGCTTCTACATCAGAAAGCGAGGCGCTGCAAGTAAAAGGCTTCATGGCAGACACTTGGAATTCCACCTGCGGAACAGGATGAATCCAGGGGACATGAACGGCGGGTTGTGCTCGTGTCCAGTTTGTCGAGTAATAAGGCTCCTCTTGAACCGTTGCTCTGGCCCGGATGTAAGAATACACCGTCGATCCAAAGGCGAACGAAGGGTCAGAGTGAGTGAGAGAGAAGGAGTTTGAGGTCAAGCCGTGCATCGAGGGGTCATCCACGTTGTCGACCAATCCCATCCTGACCTCCCATACAACATGCTCAAAGTTTCCATAGTCGAATCCGGGCCAGTTGGGCTTGTTGGCTTCCCAGTTAAGCTCGACGGTCGACTCGTATGTCTCGCTGGGAACATAGTTGGACACTGGGGGACTCGGAGTGACAGACAAATTGAGCACCTTGCCCAAAAAGTTTTTTGCATCTTGGATAGATGAGTCCGCCTTCTCGCCCTTATCCTCAGCTTTCTTTTTCAGTTCTTCCAGCTTCTTGGTGTTGTCAAAGGACGAAATCAAGGCAGAGAGTAATTCTACTGCACCATCGAGAAAAAGGCTAAATTCAAGGCCAAATTGAACAGCAGTGGCCAACCCGCCAAGAGCAGTGGCAAGGCTTGTTGCTGATATGGCTGTCTTTGCCCACTCAGTGGCTTTGTTCCCGGGGTTGTCTGGCTTTTCCATCTCATTTGCATTCTCATCGGCGATGTCTTCTCCTCGCTCCTTGACATTCTCAGTATTGGCCTTGCGGCAAAGTAGGCCTTCGATAAGATCCTTGGTCCACTCCTTGGCCTTCATCACGGCGATGAGAGTCAGGAACTGGGTGACGTTGTCTGGATGTAGCAGCGCAGCACCGATATCCTCGATGCTGGCCAATATCGAATTGACAAGTAGGCGGTGGAGCTCACTCAGTTTGAAAGGAGGTGAGATAGTGAGAGGGAAGTTTGGAAGCTTCAGACCGGCAATGTGTATGTCAGGTGCACCCGGGATGATGATGGTGATGTCGTAAGTCCATTTCAGGTTAAACTTGAGCGACCCATCCTTGACCGAAGCATCGCCCACCGTAAAGTCGAACTTGGTGTTGATGGTCTTATCGAAGATGAGCCCGACGAGCTTCTTGCAGGCACTGTCAGACTTGGAGGCTTCGCCGATAGCCTTGGCAACGTCAACCTTGTCGAGCATGTCTTCGATCATCTGCCAATCGCCTAAGGAGAATTTGCCTTCCCTGTAGAAAATCGTGATTTGCGGATTGGAGACGCCAAGAAAGATGCCGGTGTATTGGACAATACACTTCAGAGATGCCTCGCCTTGCTGATACTGGAACGTGGCGTCGAGCTGGGGCAGATCAAAGAGTTGGACGCCAACTTCACCCTTGTACACGGTCTTGGATATGTTAGCAACGTCGTTCGCAGTCATGACATTTTGACGATAGTATGGGGGGCTTACAGAGCTACCAGTGGTGTCGATCGTTACACTTGGCCCTGAGGCCGGGGCTGGAGGTGTCGGCGGTGGTGTTGGCGGTGTTGGCGTCCGGCCTGAGAGTCGAAGGAACCCCAAGTCGATGGGATCGGTTTTCTGGCCAGTAATGACAATCCCCTTGCGGTTTCCAAGATCAGCGGTGATAGAGAACAAAGTCCCAAATATCTGAATGTCGGCTGCGATGTGATATCCCTTCTTGAAAACTTGCTTCTCCAGATGGTATTCCTGGAGGGAATAGTAGATGGATGCCGACTGGAAAGAAATAGTTCCGTATCCCGATGGCCATGTGCCGCTGCTGGTGTCACCAGGTTGAATGATGCTAGAAAAAACATCCTCCACAGATATGCCCTGCTGCCCGGTAACCAACGCCAGGTTCACTGTCACGGCTTTGCCCTGGCTGAAGTAGATGCTACCAGTGAGGTCTGCACGCAGGATTCCAACCCCCAGATACACGCTTCCAGAAACGGAGTAGTCGGACACAGTCCCCATGTCTGATTTGTGTATGCTGCCTGCTAAAACGAGGTCCTTGAGTTGCACATTGAACATGTCTACGAATGGGTTGACCAGTGTTTTATCGCTGGAGGGCTTGCCCTGGAGCTTGAACGATGTCAGATTCTCTGAAACGTCGAGCTCCATTTGCAGCGTCACAGAGCTCGCTTCAGATAGAGTCAGCTGCATGGACCCGAGTGCGGCTAGCCTTTTGCCGTCGGGATGGTACTCGGCAATTCCGTTGAACAACAGGGCACCTCCAAAGAGATACATGTTCTGCATCGACACCATGAACTTGGACTGCTTGGGATCATCTTTGTTCAACGTGGCGTAAAAGGCCAAGGTGGGGTCAGGCATTGTGGGCTCGAGGCCGGTTGTAATGGATTCGTTGACGACGCCGCCTCTCTTGAGATCGAGTGTAGCGAACAAAGCGCCCCCTCTCGGTACCGGGTCTGTCTGCGGGAGTGCGAGCAGCGTAGATGAGACATCCGTCACGTCCACCTTGGCGTTCTGCGCCGCGGCCAGAAAGGCCGACAGCTCAGTGTGGAGCTCTTCGATGGTGCCCGTCCACGACACAATCTGGCCTCCAGCCAGAGAAAACTGAAAAGCAGAGAGCACCGGCACGTTTAATTCGCTCCAGATCTGACCCAGATTCTGAGTCGTCACTGAAACAAAATAGCGGCGATCAGATACCGTCCCTGAAGGCTTCCATTGACCCATTATCATACCGTAAGCGCTGATAGGGGGAGCGAGTTGACCAAACAGGAAAAGCTTCGAGTTTGTAAAGTCGACGCATAGGTATCCAGAGCTTCCAAAGTTCATATTCGATGTGCCTGAGGGACTGATTGTCTTGAGAGTCGATCCGTCGCCACTCAAAGGTGCCGTCAAACCGTCTAAGTCGATGGCTGAGGATTGCGAAGTGATGGAGGCGGTCAACATGGTCGCCTTCCCTGTGCCGATGGTGACTGATGCTCTGGCGGATGTGAAGTTGTTAAACTGCAACTCTCCGATGAGGAATGCGGTGTATTGGTCAGGAAGACCCAGTAAATCAGATCCTTTGATTCTTCGCACCATTCCGCCAATCTTTGCCATAGATACAGTGTATCCCGATGCGTCGAGACTGAGGGGAAGCTGCCCGGTTCCCCATACCTCTATAGACTTGTCTGGTATCAGCTTCACGCCAAACACAAAGAGTGGGATCTCTCTTGGAGCGTTGAGAAGACTTGGGACGTTGTAGTCTGTAGCATCGGGTAGGAAGGTTGCCGCAAGTTTGTCGAATGCCACTGGTGCTTGCTGGTCATTGAGTGACAGGCGTCCTTCAAATACCGAATTTCCCTGCTCATCTTTCTTGAAGTAGGCGCAGATGTCGACAGTCTCAATCGCAAGATGGCCATACACCTGACCAGAGAAGACCTTGTTCTCGTAATGTAGACGAAGGCTGATGGTTTTAAGTGTGACGGCTGGGTCTTTCAAGATTTCAATGCTGCCCAGGGACTCGATATGGGCGTCAAGGGAATCGAATGACAGTGACCTTTTGCCTGTCTGAGTGTCTGTTTGTAGGGACACCTTCCCTTGAATGGTCTTGATGACGAGTCCAGTGAAGTCGGGGCACTGGTCTGGTTTGTCGTACGAAGGATCTGACAGCGTGAACAGATCTACCAGCCCAGAAAGGTACAAGCTCATTCCAAGCGGAGCGTCAAGGACGAATGACACCTGAGTCGGCTTCTCTCCGTCTGAGGATATGCACTCGATGGTCAACCGAGCACCAACCTTGCCCGTTTGGATAGATCCCTGGAGTACAAACTTCTCAGGCACGGCCGGCTTGTCCTCCTTTGCAGGTTTGGCAGCGGTGTACTCCACTGACAGGGACTTCATGGCCAATCCATGGAACTCGGCAGATACTGCGTCTGAGATGTCGATCTTGAAATGTTGCACTTGGATGCCACTGGCAGTTGACAGCTTCAGACTGGCCTCCTTGACAGCAAAGTCCTGAACAAGTGGTTCCAAGGCGTATTGGAAAGATGACCCAAGAAGCTTTCCAACCATGTCCGAAATCTTGGCCGTCTTGGTTGGATCGGGAGACGTGAGTGCAAATTCGATTTCTGAGGCCAGGGAGTCGTATATGATGTCAGCAGCGAGGGCGTTGTCGAACAATGGAGCCCTAAGGAGGAACACAAACTGTGTTTTTCCTGGCCCAAATGGGTCATGCTCTGAGTGGTATCCAATGGCCACGCTGATTCCATTAATGACGAGTGTATCCGTCACGGAAACCTCATCCAGTTCAAATTTGAAGCTTGATCCAAGCCAAGACAGGGATGATCCCCCTCCTTGGTTGGGGAGATAGCCAATCGTAAAGTGTGCCGTCTCAAGTTGAGTTGAAAGCAAAGTCCCCAAGACGGGAAGGGAGGAAACGTCAGGGAGCTTCAAGGCAGAGATGATGTCGGTTGCCGACACACCGTTGGGGCTTTCGATGGATATCAAGCCTTTAAAATGTTAGAAGAGGAGAGTGTCTTGATTAAGTCAAGGTACATACCTGGCCGCGACTTTGTAGGAAGAGTCAGCTTGCATTGAAGGCTGATCGTTGCAATCTGGATAGAGCCAGACAAATCGCCCATCAGGAGGCCGCTGCTGTTCTCCAAAGACACAGACACATTCGAGAGTGAAAACACGTCCTGAATAATGACAAATTTGTCGATCCCAACGTCCAAACTCCAGTCAGTAAATTTCCATACGTCGTCTCTCTTCTCCACGGCCACGGAAAAAGATCGAATGCGAACTTGTGTCAGAAGCTGGCTCACCAAAGACCCAGCTGCTGTGAGGGTTTCCTCAACGCCCGTAATACCAATGGCAGTTGCGATATCTGCGATGCTTAACCCAGAGTCTGAGGCAAACGCCGCGAGACGGTACTCGTAGTCACCAAGGGAGCCCAGCGGGTTGGCTGCGAATCCAAGACGAACAATTTTCTGTGTCGTCTTGTCAGATCCAACCTTGAGTTGGAGTGCTACAGAAGCCCCCACGGCACGCTGAGCCGAGTCCAGGGGGTTCAGAATCTCAAGTGCGATGCCCACATCGGTGACGGAGACAAGGTTATTGATGGGGAACTCAGCAGGCAAAAAGTCCTTCCAATCGGAAAAGCGTGTGCTGGCGGATATTTTCGAGAGCCTGTAGTCGGCTAAGTGGTTCGTTGACTGGGTGAAGGTAATGGCGAGCTTGGATGTACTGGCCAGAGCCGATAGGGGCCCGTTACGGAACGGCACCTGGGCGTTTGTGAGGCCCGAGTCAGGCTTGAGAAGAGATGACAGTGTGTCGAGAGAGTCGGTCCCAGAGATGGAGAAGTCAATTTGTACATCCCCGTCCATGTTCAGCTGGCAAGAAAGTGCAAGTTTCACTCCATTTGCTTGGGGGGCTGACGCCTTGAACACAGCACTGCCGTACAAGGTGATGGTCTGGCTTGGCAACAAGGCATCCTCCATCAAGATCCCAATCTCTCCAATTGTAACTTCAATGCCGCCTAGGTTAAAGAGGGATGTCCAAGTATCAGCCGGAGTCGAGCATACCACGCGTGCTCGCTTCACAGCGGGTAGGCCTGTTGCGTCGTACCAAGCCTCGACAGTCGATAGTTCGAGATCCGGCTTCAGGTCCATCAGTCCAGCTGTAAGCAAAGACACCGGAACTCGGTCGTAAAAGAGCTTCACCAGCCCAGCTTGATCAGCTGTTAGAAAGGCGACGGCGTTGGGAGCACCGATCTTTTCCATCGTAGTGGCATCGACGGCCATAGTAGCCAACGCCTTCTTCAAACTAATGGGCAATACGGTTGCAGCCAGCTTCCTCTTCCTCGTGACTGTCATACCATCTTCCGTATTCACAGTAGTCACAACAGAAAGGTCCTCAATGAGAGGCCAGTGCAGAGTGATTGCCACCGATGAAATCTTCTGCATCTCGCCTGCTACGTCGATGACTGCATCAGAAGGTGGGCTTAGAGTGAGCGACGCCGAGTTTACTTCCATGTCGAGTCCATTGTCAGTGAAGTCGACAGCAGATACCAGGTCCGCCGGATAAGGTAGAACAAGCTTCTCAAGCCCGTCGATGACGCCTAGAGCGGAAAGGTTCTGGGCGCCTAGAATGGCCCGCAATGCTCGTAGCCCGCTAAAGGGGGGTTGTGCGTCAATGCCAGCAGCGATGCAGAACTCGGCCAAGGTAGTTCCCGTTCTTACAGCAGCAACAGGAGGGGCTGGCGGTTCAGCTACCATAGACGTGATAGCAGACGGTTGGTTACCCAGCAGAGTGGGCAGAGGTGTGACATCTCGGAGGTGGAAGTATACAGAGGTAGCACCCATGGGATTTTCCTGATCCCACCCAATCTGACCAAAGACACCGTCGTTTTGGACGTAGTACTTGACCCAGTTCAGTCCATTCCAGAAACCGATCTGCCAAAGTGTGATACCGTCGACCTTGCGCCGACCGATGCGAAGTGTTGCTTGTGCGTTTGCAGGTTCGTACGTCTGGGTGACCAAATAGTACTCAAACGTGGGAGCGTCCAAGCTCCAGCTATTCATGACGATGAATGAGTTCTCTGGCTGTACGTCCGTCAAAAAGACTTCTCCGTTATGTTGGTTCAAGGTCATGTACGTCCTTTGAGTGATGTTCTCTTGCACGGGCGCCGTGATCTGGTATCGATAGCTGCGACCCCTGCCGATCTGACGATCTGGAAGCAAACCACTGCTCTTCTCGAACTTTTTGTGAATTGCCTTCAAGTCTATGGTTGCGTCACCCTCGAGTGGTAACGCCCTCGTCACTCCGAGAACGTCACGGCTCTCGTCAGGTCCAGGGGCCATGACGCCACCGTTGCCGTTGATGGTCATGTAAATCCCCTTGTCGAGGCAACGGATAACGAGTGACCTGTCATTGAACACTTCTGCCGGCCTAAAGCCCATCTCCTTGACGTGGGCAATCACCTCGTTCATGTCTATCGAGTACCCACTCGTAGCATACAGAGGCACAGGCCGATCTGGCTTCCTGTTGTGGACTGCAATGGCCAGACCGGCGATCGTGGACGCCGAGGGATGGCGGTGCTTTTTGTTGGCGCTCACAACGTAAGCGTCGGCGGTAAAGGTTTCGAAGAACTGAAAGATGCTTCCAGTAAGCAGTACGGCTTTGAAGTTATTCTGGAATTTCTTCACATCGAGCAGCGAAGCGACCCAAAGCTGCTGTTCATAGCGTCTCGTTCTCGTGATACTCCCTTCATTCCGATGGGGCAAGTAGAACAGCTCTCCATAAGGCTCGTCGAAGTATTTACCATCGGCCGGTTCCGCACGATGGATATTCAACACGATTAGGGTCCAAATCTCGTATGGTTTCCTTGTCTTCTGCAGCCTCTTGGCCTGTGGCTTCCAGGGGATCGGTCTGAGCTGAATCATTTGCCTCTTCTCCCTCATGACGCATTGTTCCAGGTACACCAGGTTTCTTCCCTTGAGCTCATCCAGGTATCCGCCGAGAACAAATTGCTCTTCTTCGTTCAAGCAGTTCTGGATGAATTCTTTCAGGAGCTTACGATCTCCATCTCCTGGGGGGTTAATAAAAAGAGCGTCGGGGGTTCCTTCAAGTGCGAACCTCAAGAGGGCATACAAGGCTGCTTCTTGGGCAACGCGGATGTTGACAGTTTCAATCGTATTGTCAAACTGAGTATTGCGAAGACTACCGTGGTGCTGGATCTTGTAGACGGAAAAGTGCTTGCCGTTGACATAGTCCCAGATTTTGTGGCCAACGCTGTCTCCAGTGAAAAACATGCGGCCCTTTCCTTTAGTCTGGTCCGGGTCGATATCCATCAGAATGCTCTTGATGTTCTCAGAAGATGTGTCGATGGAGATCTTGTCGGGAAGTGTAATCACTGGGCGATCCCCAAGCTGCGATGTTGACTTTGTCATCCCCCCAGTGTTGGTATTGGCAAGGAGGGGGTTATGGTTGAAAGACAAGATTTGGCGGTCATCGGCGTTAGGTGATGGGTAGTAAAAGTTGATACCGGGAACTTGGCAGCCAAACGATGGCGTGAAGTTGAGGTTCTGTGCCATAACCTCCACCTCTATCTTCCCATTGCATGCTTGATTCGGGAGAATAAAGGGTCCGTTGAATGTCATGGCATCGGTCCATTGATTGTTCATCAGATACAACAAGCCATCCAAATGGTCATCGTGAGGATGCGAGTTGATAATTGCTTTGGGGCCGAATCTCGGGTTGTCAGGGCCAGCGAAGCTTTCCTTCCAGATGTGCTCTCCCACGGCCAAGTAATACTTGTGATAAGGTGCATTGCGATTTGCACCGTGATTTGCACCGCGATTTGTACCGCGATTTTCCCTGACAGCAGCCTTCAGGGGGCCACCATCCAAGGGAACGAGCACATGTTCTTCGAGGCCAGTTCCATCACAATAGGTATACTCCAGGTAGAAGGCATCGCCACGGCCGGCATACACCACGTGAAGCAGTGTGCTACCAGATGGGAGAGGCATTGTGAGTTCTTCAAGACGAGTGCTGCAATGAGGCGACTGGAAGTGCTTGAGTTGGTCAGGGATTGTCAATGGCAAAGGTAGGAGGGAAGCTGCCCCTCTAGGGATTTTTCTTGGTAGGAAAGACAACGCTCAGCCGGAGCTCAGCAGCACGTCTCGTTTAAATTGCAACTATTGATAATATTGATCTAAGGTAGGTACGTAGGGTAGCAACAGGGTACATCTAAGGAATGTGACTACTGGTGTATAGTGGTGGCGTTGCTTCTCGGCCCTCACTTGATCCACACCCAGTAATGTTCCTCACAACAGCCAGCCACTTTTCTGCCGCTACCCAGAGAGGGATCAAAGGGAGACACCTCTAGGCAAGAACAGGAATACATGGAACGACCCCGATATGTGACAAGGTAGGGTTCAAACCTTGTGGCGAAACAACCCCACGAGACTACCGTTTTCGAACAGCCGTGCAGATATCTAAATGCAGCCACCACGTTACACGTTAGTTGCGTCTGGCGACCGCTTAGCAGGCCTGGAATACGTATGTCCAGCCGTTCAGCCGTAAGTAACGCGCAATCAAATCAGCTATAAACCATGGGGGCGGCCCGATCCGGCATACGCTTTGCTTGTAGAGGAAAACAGCTGGCGCAACTCTGTCACATCGATATCACATGGCTACCGCGAACGCACAAGCTCATAATCACACAACTTAGAGCTCTCAGAGCATTCCTATGGGGCTATGGAGATACCCTTGATAGAACATAAACATGTGTGAGTTAGCTGAAGTCATATGACGCGTCACGCAGTTCGCAATGGTCCAGACCAGGGTAGATAACCACCACTGCAAATCACAACCCTGCCAAGATTCACATGTTGTGGTAAAGGGCAAATAGAGGGACTATAGCGTCTGAGTGAGACAGGAGAAGTTTGCATACTTGTGCGGTAGAGTACCTGATGCGCCGATGGCTACTAGAGGCCCCAAGGCTTTCCAGCGAGAGCGATTTCTTTTCAAGTGTTGTTGACGATTCTTGGATATGAGAAACAAACTGTCGTTAAGGATGGGAGAAAGGCAATTGTGATTTGATCTCTAATCTTGATAGACGCCTAGGAGTCTTGGTTCGCGAGTTCCACCGCCTTTCTAGCTGCCTCGCCAAAGTCTGCCTCGACGTAAATACCAAGATCAGTTTCGGAAAGCTACACATTTCTTAGTGCTCAGTTCAAATGCATCAGTGCATTACTTACCAGTTTCAAGCCTGCTTCGGAGTTGGTTCCTTGCAGTCGCACCACCATTGGCACGCGCAGCGGCGAGTGAGGTGGGCCAAGCTCACTCGCCGCTGCGATGATGGACTCGGCGATCATATCGCATCTCGTGATACCTGCCTGCTGTTAGTGCATCATACGGGACAAAGACTGGAAACTTACCGCCGTAGATATTGACCAAGATTGCCTTGACCCGTTCATCTCCCATGATGATCATAAAGGCCTGCAGCATAGTCTTCTTCGTAGCTTGCCCTCCAGCATCGAGAAAGTTGGCACTGGCACCACCATATAAACTGATGGCATCGTTGGTAGCCATGGCCAAGCCAGCCCCGTTGACCACATTTCCGATATTTCCGTCCATCCTAACGTATACCAAGCCGTATTCCTCAGCTGCAAACTCTTCCCAAATCTCTTGAGCAGAGTCTCTTAGGGCGAACAACTCGGGTTGTCGCTTTTGGGCGGCATCATCGAAGAAAAACCTGGAGTCCGAACAAACAAGCCGGCCATCTGCGGTGCTCAGGAGATGTGTTTCGAGGTTGATGGCCTCTTTTTCAGAAAAAATTTGAAACATTCCTTGAAGTATTTTCCTCAATGTTTCGGTCTTTGTTTCCGGTAGCTGCAGTGTCTTCAGTATGTCGGTAGTAATATTGTCAGAGATGCCATTCGTCAGGGTGAAGACGAAGGAGTATTGGGGATTTGTCTGCTCTTCATAGCTTGGTGACTGACGGGAATATTCTTTCAATCGAATCGCGGGGCAGTAGTTCTCTCGGTCGACGGTCATGGCGAAATGCCACTCTTTCTCAAACTGGACTGACTCCTCCACATAAAGCTGACTGACTGCCGGGATACTCTCGTCAAGCGGATGCAATCCTGTTCGATGGCTAAGGATTCTAGCAGCTATTTCCTCGCCGTCTTTCTTGTCTTTGACGGCGTAGCGTTGACTCTTTTCCAAGAGAACTTGTGGCTTGATAACAACGTTTCCACCTTGTGAAAACAGTCAGCTTTTGGTCGTTACTCTTCAGGGTTCAAAAAACCTATGAGTTTGATGGCATCTCTCGTTTCATCTATTGTTTTTGCGATGATTCCACGAGGGATAGGTAACCCCGCCTAGGAGTTCCAAGTCAGTTTTCTCGCCCAACATCATAGGCCAGCCGATATGGCTAACCTCTTTTAACAAGCTCTGAGACTGATACTCATGCAAATGTAGATCTCTTCTATGGATTCTAGGTGACAGCTAGGCAGTATCCCTCATTAGAAAGACTGCGTCGTTGATACTCCAAGGGGCAGCTTACCTTGGTTACATGCTTCCGAAGGGCGACAGATCGTCGACTGAGAATCATAATGTAGACGGTGTATTCTAATACTTGTAGCATAAAATATAGAAGAATTGAGTACAATACTTTCTATCAAATCCAATATTCTATTGCTTGTTAGTCGATGATGAGTAGAGCTTGGATGATCGGCATTCGCGAGAGGGGAAGAAGCCGACGAAGCGGGGTTAGTCGGCGACTCGGCTATATACTTTCCCACAGCCGTCTCGAAGGCCCTCCTGGGACGGGACAGATTGGACATTATTGTTTTCATAGGAGTGGTCTTGCGGTCATGGGTTGAAAATTGCTATTAAAGAGGAATCCAGCAACCAGCAGTCGAAGTAACAGCATTGGCCGATGAAACCTGGCATCAAAGAGCCTTCACCTCCCTGGTGGGGCTTTTGTAGAGAGCCGGTATTTCAATAACTACATACCAAGAAGCTCTCTCATCTTTTCACCCATAACGCCTGGATGGGGAACTATAACAGCTCCAGCATCTTCAAGGGCCTTTGACTTGGCCCCAGCCGTCATATCTCCAGCCGAAAATACTGCTCCAGCGTGTCCCATTGTCTTGCCCTCCGGTGCTGTTCGTCCAGCCACCATGGCCACAACCGGCTTTGGATTAGGTGTCTTGCGGTACTCTTTGATGAGGTCGGCAGCCTCAAGCTCTGCTTCGCCACCAATCTCACCGATTACAATGATACCTGTTGTTTCTTCATGTTCAAAAAATAATCTAAGACCATCGGCCAACGTCGTGCCTGGGCTGAGTTAGTATGGCCTCATGCTAGGAGCATGATAATCTCTCACCCGGTAGCATATCTCCTCCCATCCCAACGACGATACTCTGACCGAGTCCTGCTCGTGAAGTCGACCCAACAGCCTCGTAACTAAGGGTGCCCGACTTGGACACAATACCCACACAGCCTCTGGTATACTGCTTGTACGGCATAATGCCAACCCGGCACTGCTCCGGTGCGATGATACCTGGACAATTTGGTCCAACCAGACGAGTCTTAGACTGTGTTCTCAGAATCTCGTGAACGCGAAGCATGTCATGTACGGGGACATGCTCCGCAACCGAGACAACGAGGGGTACCTCGGCTTCTATGGATTCGATTATTGCCTCGGCGGCGAACTTAGCAGGGACAAATACGGCGCTGACATGAGGCTTAACCTCAGCCATAGCCTAAGTTGCAGAAAGTTAGAATCAGCCGTCGAGAGGCCAATGCTCAAGACGTTACCTCTTGGACAGTATTAAAGACTGGAAGGCCAAGACGCATCCGGCCTCCCTTACCCGGGGAGACACCCCCGACAACATTTGTACCGTATCCTATAGTCTCTCTTGCGTTCATGGTTGCCTTGAGAAATGTCAGTGTCATATCCAGCCTTTTGTATCGGGAGTATTACCGCCCTGCCAGTGATCCCTATAACAGGTCAGTTTCTCAGTTGGGGGCCCAGAAGCAGGGATTCATACCCTGAAAAATCACCCGGCTCTTTTCATTCAGCCTAAGATTTTTAATTGTTTCATTGTAAGGCCCTCGTCGTGGCAGTGACGTCGAGAAGCTCCTAAAAAGCCTTGTCACGTACCTCAATGCCGAGGTTGTGGTGTGGGGGGATTGAAGCATCGTAAAAAGATGGCGTATCTATTGGAAGATGCCAAAGTTCCAAATATGAGACCAAACAAGACTATTGTTTGTATATCCAACCTGCACGCTCGAGCCAGAGAATTAGTTGTTGGCTGACAAGTCCAAGTTGGCCGTCGATCCCCCGACCCCGCAGTCGTTGAGTAACCCTAGAGTTGGCCAGCCTTGCATGGATTGTGGACCAAGGTAGAGTGAGTCCCACGATCAACTACAGATTTCGTCTCAATCGCTGCCATGTTATAGGGCATGTTTCTGTCGTCTCACCAAATGACGTGTGATCATTTGGTATGTGAATTTCTGAGGGTACCGATTAGGTGACTTGTCGTGCGTCAATACCCGAATTGGCACTCTTGTTTCTTCTGCTGTAAATCGCTCGTTGCTGTTTGTCTCATTTCGAAACAGACTATACTTCTCCCTGCTCGTTGGCATGGTTTAGCCTCCACGCAAAATAACTAACGTTGTCATTGCAGGTTTCTGTATCTTTTTATCTTGCGTTATAAACTCGATCTGACCATTGCCCCTAGGGCACTGGGAGCCTCGGCCCACCAATGGTCAAACATCTCCTCAAAAATCATTTCAAAGCCGCCGTCCTCACACGCGACCCATCCACAGCGAGACTGCCCCGAGCGTTGAGGCGATCGAAGCAAAATACACTTCAGTCAAGTCCCTGAGCAAGAGCATCGTGGGTCGTGGCCTTGAGGCAACAGTCATTATTCTTAGCCGACGGGCCCGTCAAGCATCTCTTGTGACGATGCAAGCTGCAGTTGATGCAGGTATGTACAGGGCTATCCCATCATAAACGATGTTGTGGCAAAGGCGGCGAGAGGGGAGATAACCTACACTGGTATCAACACGGGCATGTTTCTGGATATGGCACTCGACAAGGACTTTTTCGTCTGCCTCTCCGGAAATGACAAGACACGGATTTACGATGACGGAGATGTTCTCATATCGGCAACTACCCATGACGATATTGGCAGAGCCATTGCTATAGTGCTCATGAATCCAGACCAGATAGTCAACAAGGTCTGCAACATATACTCAGCAGTCATAACGCAAAACCAAATGCTAGAATTTTCACGCCAGGCTGCTCCAGAAGCCGAGTTTTATGTCGAACTGGTCGATACAGAGGAGCTAGAGGATGCTGCCTGGGAACGATACCGCGCTGGGTAGATGGATCCGCTCTCGATGCATGATTTTGCTCTCAGGGCTGGCTTTGGTCTGGGAAATGGGTACTTTGAGAAGACAGACAATGCACTGTTGAGCATTGAGTAGTGGAGTGACGAGAAGTTGAAAGAGGGAGCTGTCACGCACTTAGCAGGACACCGCGTAATGCTCTGAATCACGTGCTTAAATTAGGCTAGCCTTGTTGCCTAATGCTAACTTCGGGCAACCGTTAGGCTAAATCTTATACCTAAAACTTCAGGTATAGTGGTCTATGATTTAAGCAATGCCATTTATCAATTCTGGCCAACTACCATGTTTACTTATAGTCCCTTAAACCAAGCAGATCGCGAGATCAGGCCCCTCCGGTTCACAGGTGCTACAATCACATCAGTCGACAACCACGAAACCATCTCCCTCGAACTACAACATGTATCACTAAATGACGATATCTCATACGCGGCACTTTCTTATACTTGGGGAAGTACTGACTGCTCAGTGGAGGTCGGGTTAAACGGGCGTCGATTCAGAATCACTCAAAATCTATATGAAGCCCTGCGACAACTTGGACAAGATGGAATGAAGTCCTGGCTCTGGATTGATGCAATCTGCATTGAACAGTCAAATTACCTTGAAAAGGCTTGGCAAATAATGCAAATGCCGGAGACTTTTGGGCGTGCAGAGGTCGTTTATATGTGGTTGGGAGCGGGATCTGTCGAGACCAACCTGACGATGGACTTCATCTCTCGTGTTGGGCCCAGGGCACGGGCATGCGATGCCGGCGCCTTCTCGCTTGATCTAAAGAAAGAAGAGGAGATTACGTCCTATATCAAAAGGAAGTCTTCTTTCATGGAGGCTGATGGTGCAGATTCGAAATTGGGGCGCTTCTTCTACGACATGTTGAGTGACGCTGCCCTGCAAACACAATCTGCTTTAACAACCGGTATACGCGACATTCTGCATCGGGACTACTGGCACCGAATATGGATCATTCAAGAAGTGGTCCTAGCGAAAGACCCAGTTGTTTTGATGGGCAAAAAAAGCGTACCGCTTGACGTTTTCGATGCAACATTCATAGCCCTTCGCCGTTGCAAAAGATTGGATTTAACCCTGATGCACCCAGCATGGAATAATTTCTGCCCTGGCTTCTCGGATCATCTCTATCGAATCATATCGCTAGATATACGTCGGCTCCTGCGACATTTTTCCGGCAAGTTCCCCGTACGGCTGGTAGACGTTCTGTTCGAAAATACGACTGAACCAGGACGCCCCCGCTATATTGCAACAGACCCGAGGGATATTCTGTTTGGGCTGCTTGGTGTACTGGATAAAGAACAAATCCAAGGCATCCGGGTAGACTATGGAAAATCGGTTGTTGACGTCTTCACGGATTTAACGAGACTCTTGATTGCCTCTGGAGAGGAGGGCGGTAGCCCTTTTCACTTGGGATTTTGTGACCCTGGGGACCCTGCCGGATACTTACCTACGTGGGTTCCTGACTGGAGGGAGATTGGGATGTACGGTGTAAGGACATCTCCTATCTATCGTCGCCGAGCATTCAACACTGGCCTCCGTTTTTCTCAGCAAATTTCCGCATTAAGTACTCAAGGAGATCGAAATGTTCTGCACCGCTTTGGGTGTCGGGTTGACACAATAACGGCAGTCATGGATCCACCAGAATGGGTTCAAGCAACGCCTTCTGGTGAATACCAGATCAAAAATACAGACAGTTGGTTCCAGTCCATTGTCACGTTTGCCGAATTGGACTCTGAGTCTGCTCCCGGAGAGGACTATATCTGGCGGACGATCATGAGGGATGGAATTGGAGGAGTACCCGTTGGGATTTGGTATGTGCCAAATATTGAGGAAACACGTGTGATCTGCCGCAAGATGATGCGCGCGCAACACGTGGATGCTAAGGGTTTAACGGACGAGCAGGTAGAATGCATCTACAAAAGCCGCCTCTTGAGCGGCCTTGACCCGAATTATCAAAATCTTAATGATCAACAGGTTGCGTTGTTTGCAAGTCTTTAGAGGAAGGCCCTGGGTTCATGGAACAGGAACCGGACACTGTTCAAGACAGGTAAAGGGATGCTTGGGCTTGGCCACGTAGGTATTCAGGCTGGTGAGTTAGTCACTTTAATCTGGGGCACGGGTTCGCCCGTTATCCTGCGACCGCGGCCTGATGGGGGATTCTACTTTCGTGGCGATGCCTACATCGATGGGATCATGGAACAAGGGCAATACTACAATGTAAATCACCTTGTAGAAGAGGAATTCCACATTTACTAGTTCTCGCTAATAACTGTCGATGATCACGGTCTTCTGGCTCAGTTAACCCATCAAGGGCCGGACTTCCACTCTAACAAACGCCATTGACCACATCGATCGTTTTTGCAAGCTGCATATCTGGTTACAATCAGCAAAGTCTCATCATGTTCAACCGCATCAGAAAATGGAGGAAAATATTCTTGAATGGAAACAACTACTGACTTTTCCCCTTGATTATTCCGACTCATGGGCTGCCCAGATGTCGATCGAATGAGGCGCGGGCCTATTTTCCAAGTTAAGACATGTTCCGTCAACGAGCATGAAAGACAGGCTTGCTACAGCTCGGGCACCCCAATCGGGTTTCAAAATCTAATTAACCACACGCCGAAAGCAGTTCACGATGCGCTCTGGTTGTTCCCTTCCAGACCACCGACGCCCTTGAAAAAATCACTATCTCGAGAATTAACTACAGAATGATCAAGCCTAACTTAGTGGAGGGCCCCAGTACCAAACATTTGTAAATATGTTTTGAGCCACTGGGAAATGTCGCTGCCGCTTCCAAGTCGGCCCACAAAGCAACTGATTAGAGACTCTTGGGACGGTGTTCAGGTTACTATTCCGTTGCAAGATGTCCCAGCTTTTCCGGAGAACATTGAGAAGTCCCAGGCTCTTAAATGGATGGGTAGTGCCGGAACGAGACGGCTCAAGGCTACAGCGATGCTTGATATTGACGTCAACGACAAGGCTATCAGTTTGCCTGCATTAGAGATCATTCTCACTCGTCCCAAACACGTTTCCTCGCCTGACAACCTTGAAAGGGGACCCAGCCATGTTGAAGCGCCCCTCTATCCATTTCAACTACAGGAGATCAAGAAGTTCTCAGCGCGATGCATTCAGAATAGAGAGGGGGAGGTTAGCCGGAACAATCACGGACGTCCTCATGATGAGAAAAACAGACTGCATTGGTACGATGGCATTTCAAGCCCAAGATAAGGTCTTCGTCAAACAGCATCACGCTTGTCCAGTTGCACACATTGTACCGCCCAAGAGCCCAGGTCGTTTCGGGTGGCAGGAAACTGCATGGCAGGGAACTGCTTCATGTCACTGTATGGTCAGAATCTGACTGCCGTAAATTGGCCATAGGGCCATCAGGAGAGAACTGGTCCAGTCGCAAAGTGACCATCAGCATACGCTCTGTCAAGGACGCGGCGGTCTCTCTCGAGGCGACATCGAGCTGACAGCCGAAATTGTCCAACACTCAAAACCAACGTGGCGGCAGGATTCACGAGTCAGCCCTGTGCGAGGTCTCCGGGGGCCCCGGCAGCGATACAGCCCAACGAAAATCGTGCCAAGAAACCGCTGACAAGCAATGATTCGCAGACAAGATGCGCGTCTCTAGCAGGCTTGAGGCAGTGCACTGCAGTACCCACGTCTCTGCCTGTTCGCCATCAAACGAGTGTAACTCTTTCCTACATACTTGTAGCCCTTAAAACTTCAAAATCTTCTTTCTGGTAGATTTGATCCGAGAATCTCCTCGGAATTTCCACCCTCTTCTCTCTCGATCGACCCCAGCTTGACGTTCTCAACTGCCAGCCTGACAATCCCCTCCTCAATGCGCCTTCTGAATGCCACCACCCTCCGCCTCGAAACTGTGAACCCAGGTTCCGAGCCCTACGCAATCCTCTCCCACCGCTGGACCGACGACGAGGTGTTGTTCAACGATGTCGAGAATGGCACAGCCCATGAGAGGCAGGGATACGCCAAGCTCCGTGGCTGCTGTGATACCGCTCTCAGCCAGAACCTGAAGTATGTGTGGGTCGACACTTGCTGCATCGACAAGAGCAGTAGCGCCGAGCTTTCAGAGGCGATCAACTCCATGTTCCGCTGGTATAGCATGACTGAAGTCTGCTACGCCTACCTGCAAGACGCTACGGGTGAGCAGGACTACCTCTCGAGCGAGTGGTTCGATCGCGGATGGACGCTGCAGGAGCTCATCGCCCCCAAGAAGGTAGAGTTCTACGCCAAAAATTGGACCAAGTTCGGCAGCCGCTCTCAAATGTCTAAAGTACTGAGCAAGAAGACGGGCATCGCTGAGGCGTATCTCCATGGCGCAGATCTCTCGAGAGCGTCCATTGCCGAGAGAATGTCCTGGGCCGCGAAGCGAGTGACCACCAGGCCCGAAGACATGGCCTACTGCCTCCTCGGCATATTCAATACTCACATGAGCCCGATATACGGAGAGGGCGGTGGGATGGCCTTCATCCGCCTACAGCGCGAGCTCCTCGAAAAATCCAGCGATCACTCATTCCTTGCCTGGGGCTCACCGACCGTTCCCGAGGCCCTTGCCGTCGCGGCCCCGGAAGCAACGGACGTCCTGAGTGGCGTGCTCGCGCGGTCGCCAGCCTCTTTCGTGGGATGCGGCGACGTAGAGACCTGGGACCAAGTCGTGACCGCAACGACCACGCCGATCATCATGCAGAACATGGGCATCCAAGCCCGACTGCCCGTCACGACGATCGGATTTCGGAGCCTGCTGCTGCTCAGATGTCACTGGCGTCACGACCAATGGAACGTGATCGCCGTGCCGGTGGAGAATCGCTTCGGCCGGTGGTACAGGACCTCTCCGGAGACCACGACCTACCCAGAGGACCAGTGGCCAGACAGCTTCAGCGCCAAACTACTGTCCCAGAACCCGTACGTACAGTCCGCTGATATTCGCTACGCAATCAAGCCTCTTCCGCTGGGACTGCGGGTCGCGGAGGTCTTCCCCGACGATTCGTGGGAAGAGCCTCGCGACACGCAGACCCGGATCAAGAGTCGAGGCAGCGCAGGATCGCCAACCGTGACGTTCGTCAGGTTGAAGGACGGCACCGAGCCCGGGCGTTTCGAGTGTGACTATGTCCTGAAACTCGACGTCGACGGTCCTCGCGGCCGGATCGCCACCTGCCATCTCGGCATCTTGCCACGAGACTCACCCCTGGTACAGGCGGATCAACTGGCCAGCGCATTCGGCGGTTTCGGCGTGGCGGTAACCATTCCTGGTGAGTCCTCGGCGCTCGCGGTGAAATTGACCACCAGACTCCTCCACGGAAAGGAGGCGCACGTGGTCGGTCTGTTTATGGACGAGGCGCAGAAGAAACGCAAGGCATCTTGCAGTCAGGCGCTGCTAGAGCTCCCGTCAAAGACTAGAAATGACGAGTACGAGCGACTGGCCCAGCTAAACAGAGAAAGGCAGGCTAGGGAGGAGAGACAGAAAGAGATACGGATGAGGGAGCAGCTAGATAAGGAAATCAACAGTTATCTGGCATTTATCATGTATTATTCGATCATGGAAATTCTTTTCTGCATGGTTGGGGGTATTCTTCTCGAGAAAGGATGGGTGCGGGTGTGTTGGATCACTGGTTGTGTGGTCATGGTCGCGATCGTTATCCTCGTCACAAAAACAGACATAAACAGGCCGGGGGATTCGGAACAGCGAAAAGAACGGCTTCTAGAAAGCCAAACAGAAACAGGATATTCAACTTTCGTGTAGAGCATAGACAGAATCAATGTACTCGCTACCTGAAAGGCTAGGCCTCGTCATACTCGACGTCTTCGTACGGCTGTTTAACCGCCATTGCCAGCGTACCGCGTCTCTTCGAACCAGACATATATATCATGCTGCTCTGGCAGCTTCGCTTTAGAATAGTGCGACTGCCTCTGCGTTTCCAGGCGGTAAATAACCCCGATGAACCTCTGCAGCCGCCGCCTCGTCAGCCCCCTCCGCAGCGCCTCGCTGTACACGCCTTCGCGCAGGTCCAGCCCGTAGAACCCGACGCTGCCAGGGTCATGCAGGCGTTATGCTAATAGCGTACCCAAGATTTATTTTCAACTTCGATGCTAACCAGTATTCAAGTCAGCATCAGGCTGTCCCCATTGCTCTCGACAATACTCCTCCATGAGCTCTTCACCCGTCTATTCGTCGCCGGGCCCCGTCGCCAAACTTCATGTACAACCTGTATCCCGGTCCTCACGGCCTCGATTCCATAAACCGAAACATTGTTGTACCATTGCTTGAACCGCTCTTGGAGAGATGGCTCAAAAGCCTCCGTAGCCCCGATGAAGGCGGGCCAGAAGAGTGGCGCCGCTAGGATCTTGGTCTCGGCCTTGATCTTTTCAATAGCCTCGATACTGTCAAGAATGGTGTGAACGTACTGCCGGAGGTAGCGGTATCCTAGAAGTCGAACATTTTGTGAAAAGTAAATGATCATGGCGTTGTGGAATGCTCGAGTCTGGTGATGGATGATTTCGGCGCTCATCCCTTTGTTAGCCTCTTGACACCAGGCAAGTCGCTCCTCCAGAGGCCAGTCGAGTATCTCATTCTCGAGTTTATCACATAAACTTCCCAACGGCTCGGATATAGTCGTACTGTCCGTCTTTTTACGCTCTGCGTCCACCATGTCGATGATCTCGATCGCATCCTTGAGGAGTAGTAACAGACTTTGCGGTATGCCATAGATGCACTCGTACGCCGCCATCTCAGTCATCGGTTCCTGAGTAATAGTGGAGCTCACTTCCATTGGCATCATGGAGGACGGCGAATCCCCCGACTCCAGAAAGAGTCGCTGCGGCAAGCTTGTGGGATGTGGTCCCATGGCTCTATGAGAGCTGAGGGAGGGCGAGAAGCGAGATGCTGTTCCAGTCCTTGTTCTCGTGGCTGTGCTCTCGTAGAGAACTCGCAAGTATAGATATATCCGATGCAAGGCCCGGGCTTTTCTTGAGAATTTGAACTTGCGTATGCTCATGTGGTTGATGAGTTGCTCAGCGCCGTCGAGATGCACGCTGCAAGTGTCTGTGTCTCCAGACATGACCTGTGAAGAGAGGTGTCAGCGACGAGACAGGGTGGAAAAGGATTATTTGACTCACGTTGATAGTAATCATTGACAACATGGTCGCAAGAAACTCTTTGTACCTCGGTCGTTCCTCGCCATACAGATCTGTCTCGACAGCCTGCTTGAGAAGGCCAATGGCATCACAACGATACCGCGAGGCAACGTTGCCCCATCTCTTGGCTTCATCCCCACGTTCCGAAGTTTTGTGATCGTTGGATAAGTAGAAAGCACTGATAGACAGAAGAGCATTCCGTAGCGCGTTCCGGATCCTCGTCGTCGAACCGCCAAAGCTCAGTTCACCAACGCATTGGAGGACTCGAGGCAGGTGGATCGTCTTCCAGGGACTTTTGCCATTGTCGATGACACAAAAGAGATTAACGACTCGGTTGCGATAATGATCCATCAAGAATCGCTCTTGGCCAGGTACCACGTAGGGCTCGAGGCAATGAAGAAGCTCGTTGTAGTCGAGGCGCCATGTCTCATCCGGCGTCGAAGCCTTGTAGAGTTTGTCTGTCTTGGTCGTTTGTGGCTCATGTCGGAGCTGAAGATCCTCGGAAACGGCAGTGGGAGGTTCGTGAGAGTGGTTTGGGATGACAAGAGGGGATTTGTGTTGAACTGGGGGATCTTCCTGTGGTTGGTTCTCCAAGGTCATGGAGGACTGATGATCGTAGAGGTTACACAAGTCCCATGCGGCAGCTGTCTCCGAGTATGAAGGGGAAGCAAAGTTGTCAAGGAAAAAGTTGGCAATGGCATCTGCACCCATGTCCAGATCACCATCATCACTCTGGTGAGCGACTGGCTCAGGTTGCAGGTCTGTCAGGCCATGAGCCCCAGGGGCCGGCTCAGGAGACTGTGACTGCTTCGTGCTGAAGACACCAAAGTTTTGGATAGATGCGCACACATTTTCCCCACCATCAGACCCCAGATCTGCTTCGAGGGAGTCGATAAAGCGGAGAATGCCCTCCACCTGGCTCCAAGCCAGTACCGACTTTGGGGGCTCTACACGCACCATCAGTTCATGCACTACCAGATTCAGGTGCAGACTTACCAGCAGGTATGTGACGCCTAAGGGATTGCGTCAGGGAAGACTCGCACGGAATCTCAGAGCGAAGACTGGATTTGCCGCAAGTATCCGGCGTCAGCCATTGAAGACGAGCATCGTAACCTTCACACGTCACGCGTTTGTCGCGGCATTGACGACAATGTGGTCTTCCCTCGTCGCACTTGATCTTACGGGCGCGACAGGTCCAACAACCGGTAAACGTCTTGGTACGCTTCCGAGATCGGTAGCTCGATCGAGTAGAGGTCGACATGGGTCAAGACGCAGAGTAAGGAAGTTGAGAGCGTGGGGAAGGGGGAACTCGAGTGGAACTTGACTGGTTTTACCTTGAGGAAACTCGAGCCTGTGACGAGTCATGCAGCTTGGTGATGCAGATGTGTGATACGAACGATTCCTTCAAGCGGCTAGTCATATCTTGGAGACAAGGATCACGAGCTTGTCCCCACATGCTTGATCTGGAAGAGGAAAGCCACAGCGAAAAAGCTCCCTCTCGCTGACAACTTCACCTTTTGCAAAGAATGGCTGGTCGGTAATTGGCCAATGTCAAATTTACGTCAGAGAGAGCCGCAATGGCTTCCGATTATCGTAGATGCCGCAGGAGGCGTCATTTAAGTGATAATCTTTGCAGATTGTTATCCATCGTGGCAAACCTCTGGCATTGATAACGTCCATCTGCCATCTGATAAGCCTCAAGCTTCTCAAACACAAAAACAATCCTACACTCAACATCACTAGAGTCTCTTTCCTTTACCATGTCTACCACTACTACCGTTAAGACCGTGGCTCAGCCTGTTTTGAAGACTGAGCCAGTCCCCTCCAAGGATGCCGCTCCCAAGGATGCTCCTCCCAGCAGCGTCGCTGATCTAGCGACTGGAGGTTACGAGTTTCCTGGAATCCCAAAGATTACAGATCCCTACAAGAAGAGACAATGGCAGCTCGAGCACATGGCAGGTGCTTTTAGGGTCTTTGCCAGGAAGGGCTTTACCGAGGGTACAAGTGGTCACATTAGCGTGCGTGACCCTGTTGACCCAGACACCTTTTGGATCAACCCGTAAGTTTAATATTAACCATTGAGGGGCTTCTACTAACATACCTTAGTATGGGCAAGCATTTTGGCATGCTAAAGGCCAGTGATATGGTCCAAATCAACGAAGACGGTCAAGTCATCGGTGGTAACAAGGTCGCTATCAACGCAGCCGGTTTCGTCATCCACAGCGCCATCCACCGCGCTCGCCCCGACGTTCACGCCGCGTGCCACATGCACTCTCCCGCTGGCAAAGCCTGGTCGACCTTTGGCAGACCCATCGATATCATCAACCAAGATTCATGCCTCTTCTACAACACACAAGCAGTGTATCAGGCCTTTGGTGGAGTTGTCCTCGGTGCTGAAGAGGGACAGAACATCGTGAAGGCTTTGGGTGACAAGGGTCGCGTTATCTTCCTCCAGAACCACGGCCTTCTCACAACAGGCGGCACAGTTGACGAGGCTACGTACCTCTTTACCTGTCTAGAACGAACTTGTGAAGTCCAGCTCATGGTCGAGGGTGCGGGACTGCCAAAGAACATTATCGGCGACAAGGAAGCCGAATTCACAGCCAGAGTGAACGCCGACCCCGTAAGCATTACATCGCATGACAAAGACAACACAAATACTAATTCATTTGCAGGAGACGCTGTACACCGAATTCCAGCCTGACTTCGAGTACGAGATTTGGAAGTCTGGGGGAGAACTGTGCAAGGGAGAATAAAGAAGACATTGCTTAATTTTGTCGTAGAACAAATATTTCCACGTTCATTATGTTTTGTATAGCTTCGCTCAATACCGCAACGCTACAAGAGTCAAGCACCAAAATTCATGCTAATCATCATATCGTTCTTTTCCATGTTACAAGCCCCTCGTACTTAACTCGGTGCTCGACTCTCAAAAGGGCTCCCACCCCTCTCTAGTGTACACAATCATCCCAAAAGGGACAACCAGATTCTCGGAATACAGAACGATCTCGGGTTCGTTGAGGACTCCCCCATCCGCAATTACAGCCCCTTCAACAGATTGATATCCGGTGCTTGGGCCTTTTCTCCCATAGTCTGCATTGTATAGTTTTTCAGACTTGCCAACACAGACCGCACATAGCAGCATGACATGCAGTTTTGAGTGCATGCGGTGGTTCATGACCCATTTGTCAGCCTTGGAGGACACGTCGGTTGTATAAATTCCAGGACCAAACATGCCACATGACTCTGGACCTTGTTAGCACGCCAAGACTTATCCTCTAGGTTCTTCCATACTTACTGGCTTGGTCTAGCTTGAACCCATCTCTTAGAATGCCGCAGAGACGGCATTCAGTACTGTTGCACACTCTCAAAGCGTAATTGGGATCGCCAACATGGCAGGCTCGCTGAGTCCCATGAAAGAGAACCCTAGCTTCACCACTGTTCAAGTAGGTAACCAGCTCTTGAGCGCGCTGTGTATGTACATAGATGCATTGGATGCTCGCGGTTCTAGTCGGGTGGCGCCATCCATTCTCGAACAGTTTAACGATCTCATCCTTGTATATGGAGCTGTTCGTCACTACTTCAATGTCGTCGATTATTGAGGGTTTCTTGTGCCCAAACCCTGCACGGTGTAGGTCTGCGTCACTCTGAGAGTAGAACTCCATATTACAAGTCTCACAGGAGAAGCGCAGTCCACAGTATGAGCTCTGTGCAGAAAGGGCCGGTGCAGTGGTGGGGTTCTGTCCAAAAAGGCCTTGTCCAGAAGGGCTCTGCCCAAAGAGGGTCTGGGGAGATGATGGGCCCTGACCGAATAGGCCCTGCCTAGAGGGGCTCTGCCCAAAGAGTCCCTGTCCAGAGGAAGAGCCCTGGCCAAACAGGCCAGAGGAGGATCCCTGGTCAGAGGAGGCGCTAAAGGAGGAGAATATGCCCCCTTCATTGGTATTCTGTCGTCCATTCCCCCAGAGACCCCCAGATGAGGGGCTTTGCCCAGAAATGTTCTCCCCAACCCAGCCCTGTTTATGCCAGGCCTGGTTTGAGGAGAAAGATACGCCACTGTTACCCTGGACTTGTGGTCTCCAGTGACCTGTATCATTCATATGCTGGTTCGCAGAGTGCTGTGAGAAGAAAGCCCTGTCACAGGTTTCACAGTTAAATCGTGGCACCCGGTGACCTAGGGCGTTCATGTGCTGATTTACTGCATGCTGAGAGTTGAATTGCCGGGGGCAGCAGTCACAGTTAAACATTGTGCTCGTTTATCTGTGTTGCTTCTACACTTTGACTGCCATCCAACTTGGCGAATGGGTTAGACATTATATAGTCGAGCGGTTAACAAGTTTCCAATAATGGATGTCTAGATTGCGTATATCGACCACATCACGTTGAGGCCAAGTCACGGGATGCATGTGAGAAACTTCATAATGCCAGGCGAGAGAAGCATTTGCTCGAAAGAACGGACATGTGCCACTGACAAAGGAATCATCGTTAGCCACTACGGCAGAGTTGAAAGATATCTTTCAGCAGGTGCCGCAGGCCACTAGGATATGTCATTCGCGACCAACGACACATCGCCCTTTTCGCAACATGCAACCATTGCTAAATGGGGCTTCAGTTGACGTCTTTCGACTTTGCAATATTCCTTTTTTCCCGCTGGCGCCTAAATTCTCTTTTCGGTTCTAATCCATACTACCTTGCAGATTAGTAGAAGGATAGTATGCATGCCTAGGCAGTTTAGGGGGTTCTTAGGACAAAGGCATCTCTCAAGAACCTCGAAAGATATCTCTCAGAATCTTTCAACTTCTTGCAGCAGTCTGAAATACACGTCATCACTTATGTGCTACCCAGATGGCTTGCTCATTGCCTAGTTGGGCCATTCTCCCTTTGACAACCAACACCCCAACATGCGATTGACAGGCACGGCCGCAGGGCAACGTAGCAACAACTGCTCGCAATGAAAGACAGGCTTTGAGGTGCTTGATCTCATGACTCAACACGTGCTAAAGATTTCCTACTGTCACGGGTTACGGATAGTCACAGCAACAAGGTTAGGGTAGGTGGAAGAGAAGAGGCTGGAATAGTAGACCAGGTTACCAGCACGAAGGATAGAGATGCAGAGTAAAACTTCAAGGACAAATTTCAGGCTTGTAGCATATGGATATATCCTAGGCTTGAACCACCTAGCGTCTGAATATTATCAAATGCCACGAGGCCCGCTGCTTGAAACTCCTTTGTTAGCTGTACACGTCACGTCAACTCTCCATGGATCAAGTCGATGGCGATCCGTCACTTGTCAACCTTTGCGAAAGCGAATTT